>MJUU01066899.1:125720-153376 GCA_002080025.1 Modiolus philippinarum
GAAATCCATAATCCGAAATATGTGTAAAACCTAGCATGGATTTTAATTGGATTCTCCTAAGGGTTAGAGAAATTGACATTTACCAATCAGCCATCAAACAAATCTTCGAAAACAAAATATGCCTCACTGATCTTGAAACGGGTGTCGTCAGCGCTGCATGACGTATTTACCGTTCCAGAGCATCTGATGGGCGTTCAATCAAAAAGTGCCTTTCTTCTGAATGTGTTCATGGCTGTCTCATATCTTTGTTTTGTGTTTGCTTTTTCTGTGTTCTCGTCTTTGAAATGTCTCTGGACTTTGATTTTTGTAAAAATCACACCAATTTGGTGTTTTATTACTGTTGTTTGATTGTGTTGATTAATATCTAGCTTGTTTCTGTTGATTTTTAATAGATGAATTAGCTGATTTGATTGATTTGAGGGTTGGTCAGATCGACTCAGTAGTTTGAATATCTTTTGGTTATTTGTACGCTCTTATTTGATTGTTTGGACGATTAGCTGGATCGACTACTGATTTAAATGTCTATTTGGATAATTAGATTCCCTCACTTATTTAAATGTATTATCGGTAATTACAACGAGCAAGTCAGTTTTTATGGTGTGTTGATCGATGCGTTTATCGATATTATAGAAAGTTGGTCACATCGACCAGCTTATTATCGTTTTGATTTCTTCGTGATCGACTCGGTTATTTGAATGTCTTGACAATTGGTATAATAAACTCATTTATAAGATAGTTTGACGCTTTCTGAGATTGATTCTCTAAATAAGTTGTTTTGACCGTGCTTTGATAGACTTATGCATTTCCTATTTGGTTGCTTTTATGATTGGTTTAATCAATGACTTTTATGATTGTTGGCTACTTAGACTTGCATTGATCGACTCACTAATAGCAGTTGATTCTGTAATTAGTATGTGATAATTATTAATAAATTGGGAAGACTTTTTTTTTTTTTTTCGGTTTCTTGGGTGCGCTGATTCATTCGATGAGACATAATGCGTTTTTACGCTTACATGATACAGTTTATTTCAGTTCTTTTATTTTCTAACCCTTAAACATACTGAGGCTTCATTCCTTGTATTACAATCTGTGGATGTCCTTGGTACAAGATTTAGCCTCCTATTTCGATATTTTAAGTAACGAGTACTTCTTTCTATTTTTGGATTATGGTTTTCCATATTATTTGATTCTAATACAAAAAATACCGAAGTTACATTAAAAACAGTAAATTTCGTTATGCTGTACACTAACCTCTCACCAGCAGAATTAGAATTTCATAATGTGGAAAGCCATAATCGAAAAGTAGTCAAAAAAGAAGTATTTATCACCAAAAATACCGAAATAGGAAGCCAAATGCAGTACCAAGGACATCTTCCGAGTGCCATACACGGAATGGAGCCTCAACATTTCTAAGTAGTTAGAATTTTGATAAAAACAGTCTAATGTTGCTGATAAGAGTTACTCCTTGAAATAAATGTACAGCATAACAACATTTACTGTTTATTGTGCAACCTGGGTATTTTTGTATTTATTTATTTTCTAGAGTTATATATTCTTCAACGTCTTGGTTGTCTTATATGATACTAACATGGTCTCATTTGAAGTATAATCTCCTATTTTACATACGAAATGAGGTATGTTCATGTCAAAAAACGTTGTCCTTGTTCGCAATCACTCATCAGAAATGAAATATACTTATCTATCATGGCGCATTTCTAGTACTTTTACACATTTTTATGCTGAACCCGATCTCATGTGTGCTTATATGTTTTTATCGCTAATTTGCGCAATTTTCAATTGTTTCCGAGCGACGATAATTATATTATCACTGCACTGCGCTGATATGAACATATTATCGTCATTCTCTATGGGAAATTAGCAACAGCGTATTAATATGACGTCGCGTGACGTTTCGTCACAAAAATAATTCCAAGAGAAAAAGCGCCATATTTAACCAATAATGATTTGTTTAACTAAAAAAATTACTTCATTGGAAAAGGAAACATATATCTGATATGTTTCAATAATAGAATTCGGATAAAAATACTAATAGTAATTTATTTTGCTCGGATGGATTTCTCAGCTTGTATTGCATCTAGTGCTGTCGCACTCGATGCAATACAAGCAGAGAATTCCATACTGGCAAAACAGATTACTAATAGTATATATATATATATATATATATAATTAGTGTTTGTGCACTGATATATCTAAAAGCCACATCATTTATCATGATAATCAACCATACTGTACGTGCATATTTCGACAATGATTTATCAGTGCTCCTGCACAAAACATATGGAAAATCAATAAAACATTCTAGGTTATAGAAAAAATAACATGATGATAAAAATAATAGATATTAATTTTCGATTCTGTGGTAATCTTTGTCGAAAGAGTTTGATATTTTGACACTTTGAAGAAAACATTCACTGAAAAAAAATATTCGCTTTGTCAGTAACATCGGTAATGTGTTATGTGTACATACCTACTGGTGGAGGAGACACAGATCTTGTCCTTTGTTGACGTGATGGTGCTGGTATAACACGTCTCTCTGTAACGTCTATAATTCATTCATAGAATATTTGGTGGCATATAAAATTTCATCTTTTGTTGTAAATAAGTCTTTTTTTAAATTAATAGACTACTGTCAAGAATTGAATTGTATAGACAACCAAAAAATATTAACTAGATACCAAAATTCTTCAAAGGGAACGAAAGGAATTGAAACTATGTATTACAAGAGGCAATACTTTCCTTATTTTCTTTAAAAAAGAAAACTCTGTGTATTGATGACTATTAACAAAATTGTAGAAAAGAATAAACAATGTAAACATAAAATTTTATCCAAAAATATGAAGTATAGATAAGATTATATAATAAAATGGTACTCAGTGAATTTATAAATGTATACTCGACAGAATCCTACACAATGTGTTTAATTTTTTTTCTTTTTCCATCTGACTTCTGAACATTTTCACATTTTTGTTGCGTCAAATTTTTTTTTGGCGAAATGACCTTACTTTTTTACAAAATGAGATTATATACTTTCTGAATGACTTTTAACAAATTTGCTTTAGGAAAAGACAACGGGTTCGACTTAATTCGAATATTCCAGTTGTGCACCTCAAAAAGAATATATTGAATTATATTTTTTTCAAGAGAACTTTCTATTTTTAATTTCCCAATAGATAAAATCTAATTTGTATTCTACATATTCCAGCACATTTGTACATCATGAAAGAATTTATCACATGAAATTTTATTTATTTAATAGGTTGCAACTTATTATAATGACACTCTAATATGAACAAAATTAGAACTGTTTTCGAATCATTAAGTATTAAAATGTTACAAATGCATTTTCAAAGAAAAGCATCTTTTGAACATACATGTTAAACTGGAAGAAGTCGACTTTAGCATCAACCACCTTGTGTACTTTTATACATAAATAAGAGATAAAGACCACAAGTATCACGAATCATATTTTTTTATCATGTTTTTTATTTCACAAATGAGAAAAGATATCTTTGGGTAGATCCGACTGTGAGGAAAACTGGACTTTTCACTGGCAGTGTGACGAGTGCCACGCGTGGAGCAGATCATGCCTACCCTTCCGGAGCACCTGATGATACCTCAAATTGTGTAGGGGTTCACATTGCTAGTGTTTTAGTTATGTGGCGTTCCTGTTCATTTGTGTTTGTTTGTTTTGTCTTTGTCTCAATTCGTATTGGACATGAAATGTCGTGATCTTGGATATATGATTTTAAAGTTCCCTTTCCCCGTTCTTATTTCGGTATTCGTTTGCCGATGTATTTGTCTTTATAATTGTATTTCTTTCCTACCAATATTTGCTGAAGTAATATTTTGTTGTTTTTATTTGAATAATAAAATACTGAAGCTATTGTAAATTTAGTTTCTACATATGCGCATTTGCAGATCAGATTAAACTCGCTGGAAATCCATAAACCGTAATATATAAAAGCTGAGAGAACAATTTACCAATAGGTTCTAAAACGGAAAGGCAAAATCAGCTTAGGACAGAGCTATGCAAGACGGAGATACTCCTTCGGTTTTAACAAAATTTTATTAAATTTAGATATTGCATGTTTTCAAATAAAATCGGTTTTCGTTCCAGTACTGGCTACTGAGTTGGTGAATTCTCAAGGAAATTAAAAGTCCAACAGCAGTGGCTTTGCCCAGTAGTATTTACTGCCGTTAAACCAAATTAACACTTTTGGGGGATACAATGGTGCACAATACAACAAAAATTGACAATCATTGCAATATAGAGGCAAAACAATACAGAATACTCTACAAACAAAGATAAAACAGAGGAACAAAATTGAACAACGACGCCATTTAAGGAAATTGCTTTTACTTGATAGACATTTCAAGTGTTTGAATCTGCTTCCTTTTTGAAAGTATAACTCATTGACTCAATGATACATCAACCATGTCTCGTACTCCTTTTTGAAAGTATAACTAATTGACTCAATGATACATCAACCATGTCTCGGTACGGTTCTGTGCATTTTTCTGTAGGACCATGCAAGTTGATTTTTTTTAGGTTTGTAATTTTTAAACGACAACGATAAGAAAGTTTTCCATTTTCTATTGTTCAAAATTGTGATATAAACTTGCATAAGCTTCAAAATAGTTTGGAGGCATTTTTATTTTCATTACCCTAGATTTTACATAAGAAAGAGTTAGTATTTCACCCAAAAAATGAGGGAGGCAAAATGACAGAGTAGTAAATATTCTCTCTATCATTTATGTCAATTGAGCATGCGCATAACACCACAGCGGGGTTTGACTTAAAGACCGTATACTGTGTATACATGCAAGTTAAGTTTTATGGAAAATATATGTTTCTATAAAATAGCCCGGGAACAGGACAACGGCTGCAATTTTGAAAATTTTGCATCTAGAATCTGCTACTTACTCAAGTTCTTTGTATAATGTATTTGAAATATGTTCCATTGTGATTTTTTCACCCAAGTGATGATTGTCCTTACGTTCGCATCAAGTTAACTCTCGAGAGGCTACTCATTTCATTGCATGACCAACTCGAACATGTATATCCCTCATTTCAAAAAATTAACAATCCCGTTGAAACAGAATTAAATCTGAAAATAATCTACAAGAGACGGGAAAGCAAAAATAATTTGTTTTTTGGTATGTATGAGAGACTGCAACGCATATCTGCATCTCCAGAGGTCTCACTCAAGAAAAGGGTAATATTAGATAGTTCATGAAATCAGTAATTTCCCTTTACCCGCCAAAAAGTGTTTAGTCATCTCGTCTCTAGTAGATGTCGCTTCTTTAATAATTGCTTCCGTTCCGATATGTTGACTGAAAGTAAAATTCCTGTACATTAAACAATATTTCATGAAAATCTTTAGACGCATTTTTATCCGTTTGGACGGATTGAAGGCATTCTCGGGTATTATTTATAATAAAGGCAGTGGGTATAATGTAGTAACTTTTATTTCTGGTATTCATTTTCGAGCATCACACAATGGAATGAATTTTTCTCGTTAGATTTTGTGGAAACTGTAAATGGTTACGCTAGCAATTGTTTATTAACTGTTTCTAAATGCTTCTTGACTTCACCTTTATTTTTTCTCCCGGTTATATGCATATTCTCGACACCGTAGTTAATCAAAAAAAGTCTAGGAAAGTCTTTCAGATAGCAGGGAATCGTGTATCTATGGTTTATGACTTTTCTCTATAAATTTCTGGCATCAATATTAATAAAACCTAAATAATTGTTGATTGTGCACATCAGAGTTTGGTATCGTTAGTTTACTCAAGGCCTTTCATTCATGTTTAGGTTTTCTTATTCGACATTGGAATTAAAACTTTTGACCTTTATTACTTGATTATACCGCGATCTGCGTCAGCTTGTTTGGAACTTATCAGCGTAAAGACTTAATTTCACCACTATGAAGACAACGACAAAGATATGCGTGCTTAGGATGATACACCAGAGTTAAAGTATACACATTTTTAAATATAATTGAATCGGGATATATAAATGGATCAAATCAGACTATTTATCTTTTTACTGTGTGGTGTTCTGGGTCTATTTGTCCTATGGATTTTTTTTTATTTAATTAGATTTAGAGCTCTATAATATCCCTGTCATGCTTTAGATTAGAGCTCTTTAATACTCAACGGAAGTTCAAACTGTTCTGACAAAAAATTCAAAGGGACAAGAATTTGCTTAAATTTACCCACAGCACACCTGAATAATATGTGCAAATATATTAAATCAGTCATATAAGAATTAAAGTTGTTTTGCTACCTTTACTAATTTTTTAATAAGTTACAGTGGAAAAATTTTTAGTTATCGGAATTTTTGCATGAGAAAGTGCAACAACGTTTGAAAGTTCACATAACATTTGTGGGCGAGTGAATTAATTCCCAAATAAATGACCCTTGAAAGGGTGATCTTGATGAATGCCTTCGAAATTAAATAATTAATCAAGTTAACAATGCCAAAAAATATAAACTCAAAGACAGCAAAACAACTCAGAATATATACATGACATCGTTCAGCAACCAAGTAAAAAGAAACAACAGTATGTACACATTTTTTTATTAAATAATCATATAGACTTTAAATAACAAAACTATAACAAGGCTAAAAAGGGGGAATACCAAAACACTAAATTGTCGCTTCAATAGTGAAATATAAACCATGTCTTATCTTCATCAATAGTGACTTCACAAAAATTTAAGAAGATATATTTTTGAGCAAGTTTATGATTAGATTTATATATTTGTTATTGTCTTCAAAGGAAAAAAAAACATAATTCAATTATCTTCATAAACAATATTTTTTCTAATTATGAAAACAAAAAAAATCCAATCTAATTTTTATTTTATTGGTCAATTAATTAATTGAAAAAAAAAATCCGTTAAAGGATGAGTATTATAAAACTAATATCACAGGAAACTAACATTTGATATGAGAGGATGTCGTAGGACCTAGTAATATGGTTATGAACGAGATATTATGCTTATAACAAAATATGGCTACGACACAGTAAAGCAGATGGCAAGGAAGTAATTTAACTGATGCGTCTATATTTGCCGATCCAACAGCTAAGATAATAAAAAAAAAGTAATGACCCTGAAAATTAACTAAATGCAATGTCTCTATTTTTAGAAGATTAACAAACTTTCAATGTTTTGTAAAGGAAATATGAACGTATAAAAATTAAAAATGACTCAAAACCACCTTTCACTACATTTACTCTGTATTCCACATAATAGCACCTAATAGCAGAAGGTCATGACAAATATTCATTGGAATATTCCTTACATTTGACAAAATATAAAAATTCATGAGCTGTTCCACTGTCTTCACAAAATTTATATTTGCTTTTTTTACATTCAAATAATTCTGGTATAATGTAATTCTTCAATAACAGGCACACATCAAGGCACACAGATCAATAGTCACTCAATAGGTTAGTGGTAAACATAATAATTTGACCCCGAATCACCATTGGTAAAATAATATCCAGAAGTACTGCGGCGGGCTGAAAAGATAAGAAAACACAGTATAAGTGGTGTAAATATTTATTCATACAATTCTGAAAATCAAATATTACTAATTTCTTAAATATACATTTCCCGCTGTTAGAGCATAATTAAAACATTCAATTAAAAATGGAAATATGAGTAATTCAAGATTTATGTCTTCCTACTTTCACACTGCTTTATCCTACTTTCAGGGACTAAAAGTGATTTTCAGTCTGAATGCATGAATAGCATAAGTATTATTTGATAAAAGGATATTTTTTAGTTATAAAAATTGTTTTGTAACTTTTGAATATCTCACATCCATTTCATTCATTTCAATTTATTCTTCATTGAAAGAGATTACAATTGCGATAAATAATGCAATAAATAACCCCACTTGAGAATAATCTTGATATCATCAGATGAAAGATTCCCATTGAACTGATTCAAAGATCAGTGGTGACAGAGATAAACAATAAACGGAACTATTTTATTTACCTAGTATTATCAGGCAATTATTTGATTTTTTTTTCAAATTTTCTCAATTTACTCGAACAAGAGACGCAAATCGAAACACGACTAACTGCACAGTTCATTAAATTGGTATCGTGTGAACATGTACCACACAATTTCCTTAAAATCTATCAAACGGTGTTTATAACGGCAGGGACAACGGTATAGCGCACAAATTTTAATAGAAGTTAGTCCACTCTTTTTGTATCATTTCACTTATATTGATAGGACATAAATTTAAGTAAAAATGCTACCAAGCAGAAATTAAACTTATTGAAATTTAATTATAAAATAAAAACTAAACTTTGTGTCTGCATATCAAATTACATTAATTAGAGCAAGCAGCTCCTATTTCCAAGAAAAACCAGGAGATGCTTACTGTACACTAGATATTGATCTTTTTATTCTGCCATTTATTACTTTAAAAGCAATCAATGCCTGAAAGATTAGATTACACTTTCTGCAAAATCAGTTTTATAAATATCAATAATGCTATAAATATGGTTGTAGAACAAAAAATACTGACATCGCTTGGCAGAGAAATGTACATAAATAGAATCTTGATATTCCTTTCATTTCACTTTATTATATTTTATCATATTTTTTTTCTACTTTTTATTAAAGTATTGAATATTTTTATTATTTCTTGTTTATTTCTGGTGTTATTTTTCTTTACAATATTTTACAGTTTCGTGGAATACAATTGTTTAAGGATTCCTGGAGGTTTGATATATGCTAGCAAATTTTCACATGAAGTTTTAGCATGCATAGATCATCAATTCTTAACTCAAAACTCAATTATAATATCTTTTTCTGTGACCAATAAGATTTTATATTCTTTACTCAATAGATCCATATGTGTACTATCCAAAAACAGAATTACTTCAAATATCTTTGAACTATTCTACCACTTATATCTTAGATTTCCCTACTATGCACTTGTACAGGTGATTTCATAATTCTCTAAAAAACATGGAAGACACACTTTGCAACGTCACATTGAAGATTAAGAATAAATTGTTGCATTTGATGGTAAAACTTTTACATATTTATATGGATCACACTAAATGTCACATGCTCAGACCTAAAATTTATCCATAAATACAAAGGTTTCTACTTCCAACAGAAATTCTTATGAATTATATTTGAAAATAGAAATATGTTTTCCTGTTTTCAGAAGCCATTAGATGTTAACGCGACTTTTTGACCAACGGGCCACCATTAAATGTCCGAGAGAAGTTTCAATATATTCTTTCGTTTCTGGTTTTTAATACCTTTTTTGGACAGCTAGGTAGTAATTTGAAAAACATTTGATCACTCCCGATACTTTAATGTCAGTCTTTGAACAAATCATACCTTAATGAGCATCTTACTCACTTCAATACCCTAAAATGTATTTTATTTTTGTTATGATGAAGATTCGATCTCTTAATATAGTTTTCGTATACAAATGTACAATTTTGAGCATATTTTGTAATGTTATACCGAAACTTGCTGGTAAATGCACATTGTTTCAAGTCTTAGATGTATCATGTGAGACAATTGATAAATAAGTAGAAGTAAAATGATAGCTTAAAAAGGTCTTTTCATACTCCTGAAATATTGTCATCGATGAAAACCCTCATGGCATCATTTCCAAAACCTGTTGTTGACATTACTGGATGAGCACTTGTACAAATTCAGAGATACTATGGACAGGTTCTAGGCAAAACATTCCCAAGATGTTAAGAGAAATATTCCATAAGGCAGTCTGAGGGAATATTGATCTAAGGTCGAATGAAAGTTCGGGGATATTGTCGTTGGCCTCGTCCGTCCGTCCGTCCGTCCGTCTGTCCGTCCGTATGTCACAAATCCTTGCGACGCGAACTCCTCCTACATTTTTGGATTTAGGGTTTAATTTTGTTATAGAACTGTTGCACATATGCTGCAGATGCGCAATAAGCTTTCGGATTTTTTTATATTGGTCTTGGTGCAAACAAGAGGCCCCAAGATGTTCACTTTGACACATGTGGCATGCGACGCGAACTCCTCCTACATTTGTGGATTTAGGGTTTTAATTTTGTCGTAGAATTGTTGCATATGGTCTGTAGATGCGCAATAAGCTTTCGGATTTTTTTATATTTATCTTGATTCAAACAAGAGGCCCCAGTATGTCGATTTGACAAAGAACACAAAATGTGGATTGTGACACATATGGCATGAGACGCAAACTCATCCTACATTTTTGGATTTATGGATTTAATTTTGTTGCAGAATTAATGGATATAGCCTGTAGATGCGCAATAAGCTTTCAGAATTTCGATTCCAGTTCCAACTTTGGTAAATTTCCTGAAAATGTCAAAGACTGATATTTTTGGACATTTTGGCATATAATCTTATATTTTGGCAAGTATTTGGAAAAAATAAAAATTCAGAAATCTTAGAATTCATAAAAGTGATTCCAATCTTGGTAAATATTCTGAAAGTCTCAAAGACCACTTATTTTTTGGAATTCTACCTAGCAATCATACTTTTAGCATTTGTTTTGATAAGGTTAATCATTTTCACCAATTGGATTTCAAAAATATTTGATTCAAATTGTGGTATATTTCCTGAAAGTGTCATAGACCACTTATTTTTTGGAATTCTACCTAGCAACAATACTGTTAGGATTTGTTTCCATTAGGGCAATAATTGTCACCAATTGAATTTGAAAAATATTTGATTCCAATTTTGGTAAATTTTCTGTAAGTGTCAAAGACCACGTATTTTTTTGGAATTCTTCCTAGCAACCAAACTGTTAGGATTTGTTTCCATTAGGGCAATCATTTTCACCAATTGAATTTAAAAAAATTCTTATTTCCAATTTTGGTAAATTTCCCGAAAGTCTCAACGACCACTTATTTTTTGGAATTCTACCCAGTAACCATACTGTTAGGATATGTTTTGATTAGGGCAATCATTTTCACAAACTGGATTTCCAAAATTTGTTGATTCCAAATTTGGTAAATTTCCTGAAAGTCTCAAAGACCACTTTATTTTTAGGATCAGTTTCAATAAGGATAATCATTTTAACAATTGGATTTCAAAAATTCTTGATTTCAATTTTGGTAAATTACCTGAAAGTCTCAAAGACAACTTATTTTTTGGAATTCTTCCTAGCCACCATACTTTTAGCATTTGTTTTGATAAGGTCAATCATTTCCACGAATTGGATTTCCAAAATAATTGATTCCAAATTTGGTAAATTTCCTGAAATTGTCAAATCCACTTATTTTTGGAATTCTACATTGAAATCAAAGTAAAAAAAATGTTAGAATTAGAAGAAACATTTTAAAAATTTGATTTCCAAAATATATGATTCCAAGTTTGGTAAAATTCCTGAAAGTTTCAAAGACTACTTATTTTTTGGAATTCTGCCTAACAACCATATATTCTTTAATTCCTTATGGTAAAAATAGTGACTGTCAAGAGTTTAATTTCAAAATTTTAAGAAAAATTATACCCAGGGTCTATAGCTGTTTTCTGTGTCAAACAGGGGGTGCGGGGATCACTGTCGTTTCCGACAGTCATTACTCTAGTTTATTTTACCTTTTTATGAAAACCCCAAAATGGAAAATAAATATGTGAGAATAAAATGAATTTGCATTATTACTGCCAAGAGTGCTGAATTTAGCATTGAAATACTACCTATTCTAAGCATCTTTCGAGATGAATCCTTAGTATAGCAATAGACTCTATTCTTTCTCCTTCTTTTTTTTCAATCAATGTCTATAATTCAAATCGAATTTCATTTTCTTAAATATACAAATGATGTAATTTCAAATTAACAAAAAGATATTGGATCGAACTGGACAAGATCAACAAAAGTTGGAGAGCAGCAATAAATCACACATTGGTGTTTATTTCGATGAACTTGATTACTTTTTATCTAGGGGCCAACTCCGACCTGCCGTTTGGTGTGGGGTGTCTTTACCATTCATTGAAGATCTTATGGTGGCTTTGAGTTGTTATTACTCCCCTTTGGGTCGTTGTTTCTTTGACACATTCCCCGTTTTCCTTCTTTTTTTTCTACTTGGCTGTTTCGTGTTTAGTACATTTAATACATCCATAAAAAATTAAATTCATTAGGGTCTGTAAGTCTCGTCATGTGACGACGAGAATTCACGATAAAAATGTAATTCGAAAATGTTTCCCATCAATAAATGACGTCTTAGGATTATGACGTTCAAATTGTTTGAAACGTCATATGTTTTTGTTATAAATGCAATTTCCGGTTACGATATACGTATCCGGAAGTTTCATAATTGTACGAAACTTACAAATCATAAACAGAACAACAATGACAAGACAAACATCCATCTTCAAAGGTCATGGACATGAAAAATGATATTCGTCAAGACATATATCAGAAAATAAATATATGTATAGTATGCCCACTTACTTTTCATGAAAAAGTTTGTTATGAAAGCTTATGTTAAAAGAAAGAATGACCCACAACCCCTGTTGCTAAGAGACAAATACTCTACCAAGGTGGTTGATGCTATCAGTAAAATTCATTCGTAATAAATAGGGCTGTAGAACTCACCCCCACGTACAGGGGACAGCATCCGTCTGTAAAGAAAAAAAAATACAACTTGTAAATATCAAGTAGAAACTGAATAAACTTATGTTTACATGTCATAAAAAGATGCAAAAAGCGTGGTTTGGTAAAATACATTATATATGTGATAACTAGAACTAAGTATACAAATATAACACACAAAACATCTTCTACAAATCTTGGTTTACTTCCGGTGCTTACCATTATATGTGATCGACCATTTAAGATTTTTATTAAGACTACCTAATTGTACATTTTAATGCTCTTCGTATAACAAGTCATTGTTTAAAATGTAAAAATAAAAAAAACAACCAAAAATCTAAAGGACCCTAAGGAGTTATTTTTGATGTGTTCAAAATAAACGATATTAAATTATTGAAAGAAAGGCAATATTGCAGTGAGAATACTGTCCATTCATATATCTTTATTTCCTCTCGACTATGTTATATGGGAAGCCTTTTTGTTATTTGTCATTATAGTTAATCCACTAATACTATATTCAATGAAATAAAATTATAAAACAAATGATTTGTAGTGAATAGCTCAGAAATATCTTTTAGTGTTATCAATTATGCATTACACGAAAATTTAATAGTCTCTGTAAGTCTGGTCATGTGACACCGAGAAATCACGATAACAATTGCCATTTGAAAACGTTTCCCGCCAAAATTGGACTTTGAAGCATTATGACGTTCAAAGTTTTGTTTAAAACGTCATACACTTTTGTAATAAATTCAACTTCCGGGTACAATTTTTGTTCCCGGAAGTTCAAAATTTGAACGAGACTTACAGACCCTTTAGCACAATATTACAGTGTAAGAGAACTCATAAACCCTAGAAAATGGATTGGTCTAGGGCGCTGTACGAATGGCATGCTCTCTTGCAATAGACGTCATACCATAGGTTTAAATTCCTTAGAGGAATGATCAAACAAATGCTAATACTTATTAGCATATCTAAAATCGTTACACTGATTATCAGACAAAAGAAACAAATCCTTTATTGGCATATAATAATGTTTCATGACATAATCCCATGGACAGGAAAAGTATGTCGAGTTGTACAGACTTCAGGCATCTTTATACATGTTTTACAAATGTAAGATGCGGAATTAATAAAAATTTCAAATTGTATATTTTGACATCCCAAAGCATTGGTAGCTATATTTGTATTTTTAAGGGGGTAGACATGGGGAAGCCTAAAATTTCCCACTCGTTTAATTTTCTTAATATTTTCCGTATTAAAACTACACATGTTCATGTCGACTTTCAGCAATTTTCAACAATTTTTACCGTCCCGTTTTATGTCTAGTGGTCATTACCCGGTTTCCTCATATTATTTGGTCTGTTCAGGACTTGAGTGTGGTGTATAAAATTAGCTCTAATTAAATTTGTATTTGATTTAAAATTATTTCAAATGCAAAATTCTGTAGTTTAGTCATATGTGAAAGTAAGCATGAATAATGATAGTAAATTTAACTAGTTTGAACTGAAATACATGGATGTTCTGAATAATATAGGCTGGCATTTTCACTCTATTTTGATCACTATTAAACATTTCTTGTAAAACTTCTGTCGTTTAATTTTCACCAAAAACTTAAAATAGAGAGAAAACTAGTATATGTAAGATATATTAAAATTTTAGAAAATTCTACCGTCCCATTTTTTCTTAATTTAAAATAAGGTGGGTAAAAATCAATAAAATTGCTGAATCTGTGCAATAAATGACCTTCGTTGGAAGAAATCCGACTTTTACATATTTTCATTATCTTTGGACAGCATTGCAAAAATAGAGAGTAAAATGCTCTCATTATAAATAACTGGATGTTGAGTATTTGTTCTCATGACAAAATTAATATTTATTTGCTGTGTGGAAAAAATTTACAATTTTAAAATTTTGATTATTCCTATTTGTTTGTGTAAGTATTAAAAAAGTGAAAAACAGAGTTGTCTCCTCCTACCCTAGGTCTACCCCCTTAAATTAATCTCAATTAGACACTAGCGTTATTTAAGTGTAATTTCTCTGACATCATTTCACATTTGGGTTTGTTAGTCTTCTCAGGTTATACTTTGACTTCACAATAAACATGCAATGGGAAAACATTTCCGATCAAATCATTTTAGGTTTATTAATCGAGTCATTAGTTTCACAGAAAGTGGCAAAGATTCTATTGTATGTGTCAAAACCTCTATAATGGAAGGTGAAATAAATCGTAATGCTATATTTTATTATCCATCAAGTCATTAGTTTCACAAAAAGTGGCAACAGTTCTATTAGAGTAAAAAGGTATTTCTATACTTGCAGTTTAAATAAATGGTAATGCTATATTTTATTATCCATTAGAAACAAATGAAATATAGAAAAAAGTAGATATGTAATCGACATCTGAATTTGTGCAGACATAAGGGGAAGGACTAGCTTAAAAGCAAAATCTTGTTTACGTTACTTACCTACGACCCACTCTGTTAGTTTGTAGAAATAAGAGTAAAAAACACATATATGAATATTCGGATCACATTTGAACAGTTTTCAGTGGACTTTAACCTTATGTAAGGAATAGTTAGAATTCATATTCATAAAGTTTTTCTTTGAATTTTCCTTCTTCGCCTAAAATTAATACTTAATGTAGTTACTTCAACAGAAAAACTAAACGTTCGAATTCAGATAACATAAAGGTGCAAAAAGATAGATAGAAAAAAGAAGGGAAACGGGGAATGTGTCAAAGAGACAACGAATCTATTTCAAAAGCTGGAAATTAAAACTTTTTATCTCGACAAATGTTAGGCTTAAGAAATAGAACTTCATTAAATGATTACAATTTGTTCACTTCTAGTTTTTCCAATCGAAGAATATAAAATAAACCAACACAAAAAGTGATAATATGGAGTTACAGCGGTCCATCCAGGATGTGATTATTATTTCTGCAATGAAAATTGACCAATCATTAGCCATTGTCTACAAATGATTTTCGTTAGAGTAAATAGTCAATGTTATTTATATTTTTTGACAGAATGAAGATACTAGCCTTTCACAATTTCTGATTCTCGATGACCTGTACCATTATGAGAGAATTACGTATATTTTTTTTAATTTTCATAAGAATTCAATATGAATAAGAAGTATATATAAATTTTGAGTAAAATGCTCACCCTCCGTCTATTGCAGGTAATTGTGAGTAATGATGCACTACGGGTTGCTGCGCTGGAGCTGCAGGTGCTGGTGACATGCCATAATGATGATGATGAACTTGGCCGCTAGCTCTTGGAACCTGAATATGATAAAAACTTAGAATATTACTACGCAATCAAGAAAAACATAGCAAATCGAAAAACATACAATGTACTGTTATGAAATTAGCACTTGTTCAACTGGTGATTTTGAGCAGTACTTCAGAAAACAGGTGTTCAGAATTCAAAGCTTTTTTACAAGTGATATTTCGTTATTAGTATTCAAGTCATTACCTCACAAATAGCACCAATACTTTCGAACTGCTTGGCTGAGTGGCTAGTTGTACTGGGCAATAAGGGTTATTTGTCATGCAAGTTTATAAGATGAAGGTATTTATATTGCTTTTTTCAGCTTCCACTTTAATCTTTGTTTGTTTGTTTGTATAAATAGATTCAATATTGCTATAATCAAAAGAAATTCATGGCAACATTTTGTTTTGGTATATAAGAATATTAGTGAGCATTATTTTCGTCAATATTTCACGCAGAGCGTAGCCATTACACAAATTTTACTGATGTTTTAATGTAAAAACGTATTATGACGTCGCCCTTTTCAGCGTTAAGACTGCTGTGACGTCGCTCATTATGTTAACGTACATTTACACATTGCAAAGCGTCATGGTTGGCATTGTTACCATATGAGAATATCCTTTTACATATCACATCTACGAAGTATCGACTTTCGATTTATATCATTAGGCTGTGAACGCTCTGAACTAATCAGAAAATTATGCTACGCAATTCACATACAGTACATTTTTTTCCAAATAGTGAAGCAAGAAGTGTTGGTAACTTGCTGCATTCATGAATCAAATGTGAATAATGCAGAATTTAGTTAAATTGTGGTGCTGTGATAATTTATAGTCTTCAGCCGTGATAGTAAGATTAAAGATTAAAGAGAAAAATGACAAGCTGAACAGTGTTAATAAGAATAGATTAGTTTCTCAAATGGGGAATGTAGTAATTGAACTGTTGAGACATAAATCGTCAAATTCCAATTATGCAGTGTTGTGCATTCATATTTGATAACCCTCAACCATTATAGTAATATTAAAAGGAAAAAAATCTACCACAACAGGCTCTGCAATGACCGATGGGGCACAGTGATGATGGGAATGACCACCGCCCAATTGGCGCATCATCATCTGCTGTAACATCATTTGATGCATTTGTTGGTGCTGTACCATCATCATTTCCATAAAATCTGTAAAAAAAGAGGCCAAAGGTCAAGGTTTGGAATGTATAAAAGACGTACCACAACTGGTGCCAGCGGTTCTGCACAACAATAATTTGGATAGTCGTGACTACAGTGATGACTATTACAACCACCAATTTGTTTCAGCATAATCTGTTGCATCATCATTTGATGAACTTGTTGTTGTTGCATCATCATCATTTCCATTTGCTCTGAAAATGTCAGGCAAGTTATTTGCATTGTAGAGTAGTTAGGCAATACGGCTATCAGCGCTAGTAATATCGAGTATATCTATCTTGGATTTTCCAAAAAGACTAGGCCCTAAGGACTTTGAAATCGGAAATGTATGAACCACTTATCTTTGACATTTACCCCATTTCTTTTTCACACTTATATCTGCTATGCTTAACAACTCGTGTGTTTGATTTTTGTTATAGATTTTCCACTTTCTTTTTTCTCAATGCATAAGAAATAATCGCATTTTTAACTCGATTAAGAAATGTGATTACCTACACCCTTTTAACAAAATGATATGTGTTCATATTTCTGAATTCAAATTCAAGAGCAAATCTACGGAGGCTCCAAAGTATCTTAAAAAGCTTCACACTATCACTACAGGATCAGGCCATTCATTTCTTAATACTGTTAGAGTTGATTTGTAAATACTTTTACTGAGAAGCTCAAAAGAAAAGGGGTGATATCTGATACTAGTACTCGTAAAATCGCCATTTTTTACAATAACAATTGTTATTGCCATTCTGAAATGGCTAATACTGATTTTTTCTGTATTGATTATTTCTAAAGTTTGTTTAGTGTTCTTCAATAGTGATTGCTTGGCTGTTGTGAAGATAACTATTTAACTTGTATTGTTCACATACTCAGTAGGCGATATAATCTTTCTAAAATATAAATGGTTTAAAAATTGACAGTTATTATAGAGCATATCAAGGTCTATGGTCTACACTCGCTAATTTAAGGCTTTTAAACTCATGCCACCGTGGACATAAATTGGTCCCATATTCCCTGTATTTCTGAGTACTTACTAATAAATATTCTGATGTAAATTTTTGAAAACTGAATTGTTTCTGAAATCAAGATAATGAACAACAATGAAAACATTACCCCATTGCTTGTTTTAACTATGTATTGGTAGAGACTATGTCTCATCTACATTTACTCCATATCCTTTCATTGTAAAATTTTCAACATAAGAAGAAACAACAGGAAAATGTTTTAAATCATTTCTGTACATTAATCACGAATTAATTCAATCATTACTTAGTCATCTATCAATGTGAATAAAACCCTTTCTTTGATTTTCTGGTTATTTTTGTTTGACCATTCCAAAAGAAGATGATAAACCATGAACTTGGATATGATTTTTTGTCTCAAGTTAAATGAGCATTTTAAGGCTTTCAGTGAGAACACCCTTTGGTGTAATAAATGTTAATAGGCCAATAGGCTCTACCTTTTATTAAGCTTCCATTAACCATGGACCTTTTATTGAGCTTTCATTAACCATGGACCTTTTATTGAGCTTTCATTAACATAGGTAACCATGGTCACTATCACAAGTAAATTGACCAATATTATGTACCGATTACACAACTTGACACTGACTTATTAACATTAGACCAGATTTTGTACTGAGTTGTCTCATGTTAAGTTAAATTTCCTGAATACGATATTTGCTCTAAACATACCATTTCTCAAATACCTGGCAATATTTGCACAGTAGGAGATATTTACCCTCTCGATGCACCCGGTTTTATACCTCAAGTTCATATTAACATTTTGATGTTGTTTCTCACAGTTTCATCTATTTTGCCGAATTATGAGAGTTAAATATCGGTATGATGCTTGGTATTTTGTTTTACAACATAAGGACAAGCTAAAAAACTCGGGTCCTTGCAAAGGAATGGAAAGTTCTAGTTTTTATAGAAACGTTTATGATGTGAGTGACTTGATCATTGCGGTGTACATATAAATGCGACATCAAAATAAAGAAGAACAACTTGCTATGAAAAAGGTCTACCTTATATTCCTCAACTTAATCAGAAGAGGTTTTATCTCCACCACTTAACTCGTTGTTATGGCGAGTTCAACTGATACAGTTGATTATTCTTACATATCCTGGTGGTAACCTCTGGATATATTTGTTTTGTCATTGCAGTTATGGGAGAATGCAAAGTTTTGGTGTGAATGGACAAAATATCGATTCTACAATAATCTTAAATTCTGCATATGGCCATTTTAACCAATTGTACCTCTTCAGTGCATATAAAATCAATAATATTTGGACACAAACAAATAACCATGAAGATTCTTACAACAAGCAAAATCAGCCGAGGACAGAGCTTTGTCCGAGAGAGAACTCCTTAACAAAGTATATGAAAAGAAACATTGCAAAGAGTTTCAATATGTTGTTTGTGCATTTCAGTACCGTCTGTTCCATCAGGGCATCAGAATGTTCCCCCTTCAGAACAAACACAGCTAAAGATATAGCTCCGATAAAGAGAGGTTTTGCTGTAACTTCGATTTTTCATTTCTTACCCAATACTTCTTTATTTCAGTCCCTCAGATAACTTACCATTTTTGTTGAACATAGACCCTTTTGGTTGATCAGCAGGTGGAACCAGGTTCTGATATACAGGCTGTGGAATGACAGGGACTGGTATTCGTTGTATTACTTGTTGTTGGGGGACGGGGACAGGCATTGGATAACTCTCCATTTGAGGTAAGTGATAGGGATAATTAGGTTTATAGGTATGTTCAACAACGTGTTTCACTCCTGACATTTCTGAAATAAAGGAAACACATTTCAATTTTACCCTCACATAAAAGACATTAATTCATTAAATTGTGATGGTATTGAATACTTGTGCTTTGTCCCCCTTTTTCAAGGGCTTATTCAAAGAAAACAAAAACATGTAGCCCAGTCCTTTAATTTCAGCTTCCGTTACACAGACGATGTACTTTCTCTTAATAATCCTAAATTTAAGGAGTATTTACATCAGATCTATCGCAATGAGCTTGAAATTAAAGAAACAACTGAAGCACCTACTTTAGCTTCGTATCAAGATCTTTTATTGTATTTTGACGAAGATGGACGTTTGAAATCTAAGCTATATGACAAGCGTGATGATTTTAATTTCCCAATTGTGAACTTTTCTAAGCAGCAATATACCTACTTCCTCAGCCTATGGGGTGTACATTTCCCAGTTGATTCGTTACTGTCGAGCGTGTAGTTTGTGCAGTGAGTTTTTGAACATAGCAAAAACACTATCCCAAAAGCTGCTTAGTCAGAGATTTGTTCAACCTATATTGATTACATCCCTAAGAAATTCTATGGCCATCTCCATAACATCATTGAAAGATATGACGTGTCAGTATCCCAAATGAAAGTGGACATTTCAGCTAGATTGACGTCTTCTCAGATTTGACTACCGACTTTGACATTTTCCTGGATTGACTCACTCACAGTGTGACGGGTGCTGTTAACAGAGGAGGACACGCTTACCCTTCCGGAGCACCTGATGTCAATCTGAGTTTCACTGGAGTTCACACTGTGATTGCCTTTGTTTTGTGCTTTGTATCTGTCTAACGTCATTGTTTTCTGTGTCTAACGTCATTGTTTTCTGTGTTCTCGCTTTGGTCATGTCTTTGGACTTCGATTTTTGTAAATTTTACTCCTTTGTTCCTTCGGTATTCTACTGCCGTTGTTTCTATTCATATTATTTGATTAAACAATATTTAAATCACTGAGACTTAGGTATGACGCAAGAGTTCCCTTATTTATGTCAATAATATTTAATTTGTATAGCTGCAACACTATTAAGTGCCTTATCAGGGTAAAGAAACCATTTACTACAATAAGGAGTCGCACTGACTCTTGTCACATCTACACAAATTAAATAATACTAATATCAATAAGGAAATTTTTGCGTAACGCTCAGATCCTAGTGTTAATGCATAGTTACGAATCCCAACTTCCAGCCTTTTGACAATGAATAAATTGCAATTATTTTGCGGAATTCATCACAATAAAATCCGAATAATATTGAAAAATTAAGTGCGGACACTAATACACATAATACTCAAAAGTGACAATGTTTTCCCTTCAAATGCATAGATAAAGTCGATTATTATTATGATGTTGACCTTACAAATCATCTACGTCAATTCTACAATAATGCTGTGATAACCTTGAAACAAAATTGAGCACGAGATTTTACTATTCGAATTATTAAAACATCAATTCATCAAAATGATTCAGAAAATCTATTCACTTTTCAATTTACGGACCAATCTGAAATAGAAATTCTAAAATCAGGAAATGGTCAGAATTGTCAGGCAATCTTATGTGATTGGCCACTATACAAATGTTACCCGACTTCCCTATTCCATTTAGTGTCAAAGAAGCTTTTGGTTGATTGTTTACTGAAAATCTCAATCCTGCACTGAAGAGAATGAACAACAATGAAGGTTCTTGTACCATTAATTTCCAAAACATGTATTTTGCAAAACTCATTTAATCCTCAGTATTCCCTAGTTTAACACCATACAAAAGATTCATGTAAACTATATAATTTTTAAAGATGTAATCTTTTATTTTGTCTAATTGATCATGATTTATATCATTGATAATGTCACGAGTGTCGAAATTGTTCCGAAACGAGCTTAATCAATTTCGGCGTTTAACATGAATGAAAAATATATTGTCTATTTCAGCAAGTGAAAACATGAAATTCATTCAACTGGCACAACTCAATAAATCTTCAATACCTATATGCACATTTAAAAGATAGTAATTGACATCATTGTGACGTTTTGTTTTACTTTGAAAACAAAAAAAATAATTGGTTATCGTTAAACATATTAAAATTCACGATACTTAGTGAAGAATGATTTTCAATGAAAAATATCTATATTTACGAAATATTTTAAAACACAGCATCATGTCATGTTCTTTGCGATGCAGCCATTATAACAAGTTATCTCCCCTGATGGTAACTCTTTTATAGTCTTTAGGCTATTGATACTTTAGAAACTTTAAATTCCAGCGCTAAGAGAAAAAGTTACTATTTGTTCACTGCTAAATAGTTATGGATTCTATATCCGTAAAAAAAAATTTAAAAAGGTATTTACCGTTATTTCGTTCATTTTTCACCCAGTCTTCAACAACAGAGTTTTCTACATCACGTAACCATGTTTCCATTTCATTGTTAAAATTCCAATTTAGAAAATCACAGATTTACTCAAATATTAATTCCAAATAATGGAATATAGTTATTATCCAAAGTGGTTATCAGCTTTAAAATTCTACGAAACTAAATTCTCTAACGATACTGAAAAATAACGTCTGGACGAGACCTAGCGTGAGTTTATTCGTTATATCTCTATGGAAAGATGTGATAGATTAGTAATTTCCGGTACACCGCTTTCCTTCAAATGTATATTTTTGCTAAAGAAATCGAAATAAAATAAGGTCCTTTTCATTTGAATTTCAATTATATACACGTTTATTCACTGTAAAAATGTACACAAAAGATTTCCTTTCAAAATGACAATTCGAATACCCATATATAGAGAATATAATACCGGATTTTATAATACTAATGTTAATCTATTGGCTAACATATTTAGTGATGTTTTTGAAAAAAGTTTGAATGACACTATTCAAATTAAATAGTTTGTATAATAACTTTTTCCAATTGGACTTCAATTTACAAATACGTATTGAAATTGCCTTTAGAAATATATTATTTCGAAAAATAAATATTCGGTTTTATTGCTTGAATGTACCTTCCAAAAAGAATCGTATTTCAATGGAGGCTCATTCTACTGAAAATCTCTACTGGTAACGTATATGATGTGTTGGGGCGTGCTTGTAGGAAAATGATATAAGTTTTATCACATCCACTTATCTTGAGTAAAGAAAATTTTGACAAAAAAAGTGAAAAGTACAATGCAAGCTAAATGTGCATACTTGATTTACTGTAGTGGTATTGTATTGCTAACAAAACAAGACTGAATAGACTCTCATCTCTACTTCGGGACATTAAATCATATAATTGCACTTTGACACTCGAAGGCCACAAATTACGTATATACAGCAAAGTTCTATACAAAAAAAACAATTAAACAAAATGACAAAGCAACAAACAAATCTTAACAGTATTATTCTTATATATAGGTCAAAATATGAAAATTGAGAAAATATTGATTAGAATATGCGTGAGACATATTCTGACCACGAGAAATATATGGGAGACATATACCGTCCACGGGATGTATGCGGGAGACGTGTTCCGACCATTACGGGAAATATGCTTGAGATGTCTTCCGAACATGACGGCGGAATGGAGGGTCATAATGCTCTTGTTTTGTTGTCCCATGTTTTTCTCACGGTATGCAAATTAAAATTTTGACACATTCCCCGTTTCCCTTCTTTTTTCTATTTATATAAAGAATAACTAAATACCGAAGTTACTGCTAATTTAGTTTCTGCATACGCACATTTCGAAATTTAGCAAACCAAAGTGCTTTGAAACAAAGAAAGTACAGGATGAAATTGCAAATTTGAGAATTCTGTATATTGTCATTTCGACTAATATGTCTTGTTATTACAGGTTAGGATAAGTTAAAATGATAGATAATAAGGGCTGATAGACAAATGACCAAACAAATAGTAATACATGTAATATCAAGAAAAACATCAGTGTTGTAATCTCGATTTGTACTTGTGCTATAATTTCTGGATAAAGCTGAATGCAGTTCATGACAAGCGTAGCTACTCCACCATTTCTGCTGTCCGCAAAATGACCGAGCAGTTTTGAATTGTTGTTGCACATTTTCATCCTTTATCGCTGCAAATTCACGACCAGGGTCATTTACTATCACATTTGTCGATAAGGAACATTTCCAATCAAACCCAATAACCGGTTAGGATCCTCATGTCGGTACTTTGGAATCAAGTTATGCTAACTTTCTATACAAGTTGACAAAATAATCATTACACCTACTGGAAATGGGATAATTGTTTACAAAATATGGTAATCAAGGAACCGTCTGACCATTAAATAATCATTGAAGAATACACGACTATATCAAATAATAATCAGGTAATCAAGAACCCTTGAGACACTCACCAGTTTCCTCAGCGACGTAAACGGATGTTTGTGTACAAGCAATGACAAACGAACATGTTAATTTCATACTCGTAAAATTGATAGAAAATATGAAAGCATAAGACAGCTAACGAATTCGATGAATCAATCTTCAGTCGTTAAAACTTTAAATATGAAAAAGAAAGGAAATAGGGTAAATGTCAAGGAGACAACATCCCATCTCCAGGTTAAAACGACCCAAAAACAGCATCTAGGAGTCACCGTACGGTCTTCAACACAGTGAGGAATCTCACACCATAAAGCAAGCCTTAAATGGCCTCAGAAAAGTAAAAACGTGAATAAAATCGATGGAAACAAACCACGTCCAATAACCAGAATATCAATGTTATCTCTTGTTGTGACATTATGAAATGTTCATAAAGTTTAATGTTCATAAATGTTATTCTCTATATAATGTTGTAACATTAAACATTAATTGTTGTAACATTAAAGACGACTCAAGATTGATTCATCGAATTCGTTAGCTCTCTTAGGCTTTTACAATTTTCTATTAATTTTACGAGTACAAAATGGCGTCTTGCATTTGTTCATAATGAAGAAATTACCGAATTTGCTGTGAATTTGGCTTCTGCATATTTCAATTTCGACAACTTATGTTTCATTTCAGAACAAATCAAAACATCTGAAAATCGATAAACTGATATATGTGTAAACTTATATATATATTATAAAATTCCAAACGTTTAGATTTTATCTGCACTGAAGAGACATAAGTTGTCGAAATGCGCATATGCAGAATCAAAATTCAAATTCACTTCGGTATTTAGTCATAGGTATAGGTACATGAAGAAACGTGAGTTAATAGACAGCGGCAGACAAATGTTATAAAATCACTGCAATATCAACTCTACTTATTTGATTGCAACTTAAATAAATATTATAAAACATTTTATTAAAACGATAATTTCAATAGCTACCTTTGTATATTTGTATTACGATGTTATTTAATTGAATACTTATATGCTTTCGACCAAAGAAACCTGTTCAAGCATCGACATTCTATTTAGTACTTGTTGCTATTTTTCTTTATTAAACAAAATCAAAAACAACTTATTTTCAGACCAACATAACATGGTTTTATTATTTACTCGGTTTTACGTATATCTCTTTGTATACTAACAACAATTTCTCTTTTGTATCGCCTATCAATAGAAATATACATTTGTATAATATTTCTTCATAGAAAATTACAGTATAAATAATTATTACAATAGTGGAAGTGTTTCTGATACAGAATCTATGACTCAGCATCGAGAAATATGAAAGAAGTATTGAGTAAATATGGAGTAAATTCAGATACATACTTTGAAATGTAAATTATCGATACCTAATTTTTCATAACTTTTATAATTATGGTTAATTTATAATAATGGGTAAAAAAAGCATCGTTATTAATAAAAAAGCTAATCCGGTATTCCATGAATACTGGAATAACAAACGTATTGCAATAAATTTGAGTTAAAAACAGTGCAATTTTGACAATTTATGGTGCGCCAAACCATCAAGAAAACAAGAAGAATTATTATCCCAGTTACGAATAGACAAACCATAGGCAAAGAAAAATTCTGCAAAAATCCACTGAACGTAATTTGTTTTAAAAATACAGGATCATCTCGATGATCAAAATTTTTATTGATTCAATATTATACAATTATAGCCTTAGTATAGGTCAATATGATGTTTTATTACATGAATAGATATTTCCAATTTTCTGATTGGTCGTTAAGTCACTTTCAGGTCATGTTAAATCGTGATATTTCCGCTTCGAGTCTTACTTTCTAAAAATAGACCAACAGCGGTCATGCGGAATGTGATATTGCACGGTTTTAGCCTAATAATAGAAAACGAAAGTAGACTGGCACAACGACAAATTATATTGTCCTGATTGTTCGTTTCATTTTAATAGCTCAATAATACATAACTCTCAATTCTTGATAAAGCCAGTAATTGATTTTACGTTTGGTTTAGATTTTGCTGTTGTGAAAATAATATGTTGTTAATTTTGAGAATTTAACATATTTCAGGTATAAATATTGTGGTACTAAATATGTTTAGAGTGCCTACTGCAAAAACAAGTTTATTCATGTAATAAATCAACTAATGACTTTGTTATAAGTTGCCATCGTGATTTATCAACTCTTAAAAATCAACACAAAAGAACAACAAAAGCTATCTGCCCTTCCAAACAATTATCGCAGACGTGATAAAAATACTCCCAGACCAAGCCAATGCTGTTTTCCGTTTCAAAAAGATTACTTCCGAGAAGTTCAGAACAAGAAAATATTAGATATATCAACTCCTTCATATAGTCAATGTCATCCAAAATATACCCATGTAAAGCATATAAGCTTATTCCTGGTTAGAATGGTTACCAACAGGAAATACACACTACTTCCGGTTCCGCATGTGTGCTCCTTTATCTCTCCATAGGACCTTTCCAGAGATCATGTAACAAACTATCGTACTTATATATCACAAAATTAGAATTTGTAGATGACAAATTTTAAAGAGGCAAGAAAGTATCTACTTCCGGTTGCGCATGTGCAACCCACTTCCTGTTTTTAGTCAAGGTATCATACCACCAAAAGGAAATTCGTCCGCCAAAGGTTGTATGTTAAAATAGTACTTATCAATGGAGTATGGATATTTCTATGGGATGATTGAAATAGTTCTGTATCCAATGTAATTAACCTGCTTACTGTTTGAAAGCTGAACATCTTAGGTACCCCAAAAAATCTTTATTTTATTCCTATCAGTTGTGATAATTTTTTTTTGGTAAAACAATGGCATGACCATTTCACGGGTTGGCAGTGAAAGTGGAAGTTGATTTTTGATAGTAGTATACTTCCGGTGGAGGGCATTTTCTTATATGCAATGAAAGTTGTCCTCAAAATTTTTGTGGAGGCTCATAATATATCTAATTTATTAGGTAAGAAGTTTCGCTTTATTTGAAACGACAGTAAATGTGCTATGATTCTCAGAAAATGACAAATTTAACAAAGACAAATAGGGAAAAATCAATGGTGGTATGATACCTTTAAGTGAAAAATCACAAAAATTAGAATTTGCCTCTGTCTTGTTTATTTTGGTACAAAACCATCAAGTTAGGTCAAAATTCACATTTTTTAGCCAAATTTGATCTTAAAAGCTTTTAATTATCACACTGGAGCTGAAACATTGGTGCGATTGAATTTTTTCAGAAAAAAGGACAAAACCTGATATATCCATACCAGAATGACTGTAAATTTTTGTTTTCCACAGTTAATTGCATTCTAGTCACTGAAAAATACAGTATACACTGTGTATAAGCAATAAATAGCTAACAAATTCAAGTTATTGAAATTTCAGACCTTAATTTTGCATTTTCATAATGTTCAGTTTTGACGGTATTAGCCGAGGGATGTAGTGATACT
>MJUU01066899.1:153841-165706 GCA_002080025.1 Modiolus philippinarum
GTTGCATTTAGGACACTTGTTAAAATTTTATTCATTCAGTCACTGACAATAGGCTCATATCACAAAAGTCTCATTTTCAGATTGTGATACCGTGATATAGCGTCTCATTATTTTGTGAATTTCTCTTAACGTGTTCACCAGATCTTAATCAAACCTTGCAGAATTACTGAAAAAACATAGAAGAAATAATATATATGATATAAGCTAATTTTATTAGAAAAAAGAGGCCCTTTAGGTATCATACCACCAAAAGGAAATTCGTCCGCCAAAGGTTGTATGTTAAAATAGTACTTATCAATGGAGTAAAGATATTTCTATGGGATGATTGAAATAGTTCTGTATCCAATGTAATTAACCTGCTTACTGTTTGAAAGCTGAACATCTTAGGTACCCCAAAAAATCTTTATTTTATTCCTATCAGTTGTGATAAATTTTTTTTGGTAAAACAATGACATGACCATTTCACGGGTTGGCAGTGAAAGTGGAATTTAATTTCGATAGTAGTATACTTCCGGTGGAGGGCATTTTCTTATATGCAATGAAAGTTGTCCTCAAAATTTTTGTGGAGGCTCATAATATATCTAATTTATTAGGTAAGAAGTTTCGCTTTATTTTAAACGACAGTAAATGTGCTATGATTCTCAGAAAATGACAAATTTAACAAAGACAAATAGGGAAAAATCAATGGTGGTATGATACCTCAAGTAACTGTTTACATTCACATGACTGTGGTGGCATGGTTTTAGTGCTATGAGAACAGCCATTGAGATCACTTCCGGTTTCTGTACTAATGACGGCAATATTTTTTCACATGAGGGGGCAATGATGTAAGCTTTCAATGTTTGTAGATCTGTAAAAAGCCTGATTTGCTATACTGATTTTTTTATATTTTGAAGATATCGTATAAAGGTATATATTTAAGTAAAAAAATTAAATTTTAAATTCGGAATTTTTTCTGCATTTCACTTGTTATGTCCCTCCTGGGGGCAAAAAGTGACAAAAAACCTCAATGTACACATAATTGGGAATATTCAGAAAAATAATTGACAGAAGTGGATATGTTTCTAGAATAACCCTTAAAATAGCAAAGATTTATAATCCAAACACTCTATTTACAAAAACAATATGTACAATTTGTTTTTATATGGTCAAAGGGGGGGGGGGGGTAACTATGACCCCATTTATCTCAGAAAAACGCCTGGGAAGGTGGTCCAATATTTATACCAAAGAAAGGGTATATAGTCAACAGTAATATATTAAAAAATAGCCATTTTGAATTCGGAATTATCTTTTGGGTCAGGTGTCCTCACTAACCTTAAGTGTTTACATATGTCCTTGCACTGCATTTCCTACATTTAAAAATTATTTATACTCATGTATTTTATTTTGTCGTGCTCATGTAAAGTAAATACAAAAAAGAATCAAACAAAGAATTTCTCAAGTTGTTAAGTATATTTCTGACTAACATGGCGGTTAATCAGGCATGTATGCTAAATGAAACGAAATTTACATTTTGCTTTGATATGCTTTAATCAATTTCTTCTATCAATAGCTCTTCAACATATTTCAAGAAAATTAACAAACAAAACTCATACGCAAAATTTTTCATATACATTTTCTTTCTTATTTCTGTTTTCCTTTTTTTTTTATTTTATTATTTTTATTTTTATTTTTTTTATTTTTTTTTTTTGGTCTCATGTAATACTACTTCATGTTTTTCTACTTAATCTTATACAATCAGATGCCACAATCCCCCAGGGAACTGCACAAGAAATACAATAAAATGACAGAAGACAAACATAGATAACGATAGGAACTATGGATAGCCGGACTTTGTACCGGTACTAGCAACAGCTAACGGTAGGGTTAAACCGGTTTATGGGTGTTCAAACCTCCCCTTTCTCTATCCCTTTTGCCTGTAGTATAATAAACATACAAATAAAACCCAATACAGGTAGACCACTAACTCCAAGACCACAATATTGACTTTTTTAACTTCAGTCAAATGAAAATGTCCTGTTAGCATGTACTTTTTTAACGATAGTCAAATGAAAATGTCCTGTTAGCATGTATTTTTTTTAACGATAGTCAAATGAAAATATCCTGGTAGCCGTGTAAACTTCGACCGTGGTATTTGTCCAAAGTTTTGTACTGCTAGCCTTCTTCGTTGTGACTGATATGTACAGTAAAATCTGCGTAAAATTGCGTCATTTTTCCAAGCAAATTTTGCGCTTTGATGGGTACAGTGGCGTCGGTTATGTAAAGTAAAAGTCTTCATTAGAATGTCATTTTTGCCCAGCCAAATGTTATCGTTGTAAATGGTATCAGTGGTAAAAGGAGGTACGTTTAGTAACTGGGAAAATGGACTCCAATGATGAGTGTCTTGTGGTTGTATATTTGTTGTGTATTTAATCATAAGTTGTCGAAATGCGCATATGCAGAACCTAAATTCACAGTAACCTCGGTATTTTGTTATTTATGATTGTTTTCTATGAGTATTTTCGTCGAACAACGATTGTTAGAACACTTTCCAGTTAATTTATTGCTTCGGTCAAGGAAGTGGCCAAACTTTTATTGTAATGATGTCAAGATTAACACCCTAATCTTACACAATGTGTTAGATTCACCGAAGACGTGAAAACCTGCAAATGTATTCAATGTTGTCTTTGCACGACGGCGAGTCAATGAAAGGTAGACAGCTTGAGGTGTAAATCTTAATTTTATTAAATTGAAAGTTTTGTCGTTTCTTTGACCGCAGCAATATGTTTGTTGACGACCCCGCATCCATGAGGTAGAAAAAAAAACTTAGATGTACGTTGCACGTGAATGCCGTTCAAACTGGTGTTAGAGGCCGCCTCATGGTGATTCCAAGAAATTTCAAAAATAACAATAAAAGCGTTGTTCCATTGCTTGGATTTCCCATGCATTGGTAGAGACTTTGTCTCATGTGCATTTACTCCATATCCTTTCATTGTTTGTCGAAAACTGTGGCGTAAAACGAGAGTGGCATAAAATGACGACCATTTTATCGAAGTATCAGTGAATTGTTTTGTCACTATTTTCTCCTAAGTTTATACAAATTTTCACGTTACCTTAAGTCTTGTTAATCTTATTATCACACCTTTTACATGTTTACATTTTAGACATACAGCCTACATATCAACCTTTATTACACAACAATACTCACCTCTATTTGTACCGTACATTTTTTGGTAAGGGTCTCTGCATGTGATATCTCCTTTATTTCTATTTAAATCTGGTAGTGATAGTCGTGAAGGAGGGGGGTTCAGCGCAGGGGAGGGAGTATATCGACGTCTTTCTGTGTACGACCGAGGCCGTCTTTGGTCAGCTTGCTGGTTTACTAATTGTTCATGCTGTGAAAAAAAAATCATGATGGTAAACCGGGTAAAACAAGCCTTAGATGTATGTCTTCGGAAGGAATATTCTATTCGTAAATACACTGAATGGAATTAAGTATGGAAAGAACAGAAATTTATACACAATGTTACTATATAAATATCTGCCACGATTAGAAGTGTCTGTAAAGATGCAGAGAAATGAAACATGTTTTCTTTGGATCCATGGAGACAATAAAAATAAAAGAAAATATCCCTCTTCCATTCGATTTTGTATGCTATATTTTTTTATCTATATATATAGATTTCTTTGCTATCTAGAGACTTTTAAAAACGACTTTAACATCATCAGTCTTGTTGATGGAATTATTGCATAAATTGATACAATGCTTAAATTGACAAATAGTAATGCAGCATTTTAAATAATGACTCAATGGTAGTCGCAAAAGCTTATTCTCTATATTCTGGCGCGTATGCATTTAGTCTTTCTTAATGTTCAGAGAAAAATTGACAAGAATTATGAAGTCGAGTAATGAAAGAGAGATGATGTTTAGATTACAGCATCCTATTTGAAGTTAATTTAATTTAACATTTCTCTCTATTGCTTGCTCATTATATGACGTACCTACTCCTAATAAATGTACTCACTCGTATCCGATCTAATAACTCTTGTCTCTTCAGCATAGCCTGCTGAAGTCTCAGTTGTTCATCTACATCTTCTACGCCTGAAATATAATGTCATATGAAAATGATTTGATCGGCATATACACCCTTAGAAGAGGGTCCAGTGTGGGTTCTAGTGTGATTCTGTCATATTTTGCAATTTTCTTAAAGGGGGTTACAACACTTAGTCTCCCTTAACTCTCTACCAACGATTTGCATTATAACTGTAATATTGGAATTAAGTTAAAATTGAATTCCCTTTAGTTCACACGATTTGCCAGTTAATTTTATATCAGTTGACGATCTTGTATCCATTGTCTAAATGAGACACGGATGTGATATCGTTCAAAAATTAGCCATTAATTCCGCTTAAATTTTCATGCAATTTTATATGTATGTGGTTCTGCTCGACATTTAGCAATGAATTGGCTCAAACCGGTGCTAGGGACGAACTTCCTTTGAGGTATGAGCAAAGCTCGTTGTTGAAGGCTTCATGGTGACTTGAGGATGACAAACAGCAATAAAAGCGTTGTCTTATTGCTTGATTTTACAATGTATTTTGTAGACACTTTGTCTCATGTGCATTTACACTATATCCTTTCATTGTTAAAATAGTTTGACGTTTTTTAGATTCGTGTTATAATTTAAAGACTTCGGATTCGGTGGCTCAATCTGCTTTATCATTGACTGGAAAAAATATTAAGTAAAATCTTTGATAGATCAAAACTTTTTTATCGATAGATATTCCAGTTCGAGGAAATTTGGTTAGTCTTATACAATTTTTGTTTACCTTGTATAAAATTCTATTACAAAAGCGGGAGTTGTGAAAATTAATTTAAAGCATTGTGAGGAATAAAGTCAGGAAAATGAAAAAAGGCCACTGATGCATTTTGAAAAGGATTTTTTTAAGTTATATCTTGGGGAATAAAGCTTACTACAAATTACACAGTCTTCAATGATACTGGTGACTTTCAAATTATAGTCAAAGTTAAGTCTTTGTTGTTACCATTCAGAAGACATAATGAGTAAAAATCTGTATGTTGAATTATATATTCATTTTAGTAGTACACTCCTTTTGTTCCTGTAACCGTTTTTTAGATTTCCTTTTTGTGCTATGTTATGCCTTATTGTACTTGATCCTTTCAACAATAATAGAATTACTTTATTCGATGTCATATTTATCTCAATGTGAACTCAATCCTTTGCATTAAAAAGCTTATTGTTAGTTGTACAATGGTTAATTCTGGTACTTCTATGCAGGTCTTAAATTCAATTCAATGTTTGTATCCATTGTTCTGCCTTTTGAAATCAGACAAAATATTTCACTAAAATCTGATACAAACTGAATAGACACAATCTTTTATTTTCCCATTTGAACTACATTTTCATTTGTGTTTTTGTAAGACATATTCCACAATTTGGCTTTACATTTAGATGATATTGGTTATTTGTTCTCTATCAGTTTTTTAACATCTTTGAATTAATGGTTTTCCAAACGTTTACATTTTATCTGCACTGAAGAGACTTTAGTAGTCGAAATGCGCATATGCAGAAAATAAATTCACAGTAACTTCGGTATTAAGTTATTTGCAACAACAGATTGTATAATTTAAAAGTACAAGTGAAGTCCTGCTTAAATCTCTTTGAGTCTTTCCCAGATTTTAAAATTATAATATGGAAAGAGTTACTACTCCGACAATGTACTGCCTGTACGATTAGTGGTTTTTGCATAAACAAATTTTTGCATACAAAATTCATATTTACGGAAAATAAGTTTTGAAAAAGACTATAAAAAAGTATATGTATAAAAACCAACCACTATACCATTTGAATTGGTTTTTTATACATGCCTCTTGGCAAACAGGATAGTTAGAATCTATCATATGGATCATCATTTCAGACTTCTTCGACAACACTTTGATGGAGTACATTGGCAAACGAATACCGATGCAAGAACGAGGAAAGGGGAAACTCTAGAACCATGAATCCAAATCACGGCAACCCACAGCAACACGAATCGAGACAGTATGACAAAGACAAAACAAATAAACAAAAATGAACAAGAACGCCACAAAACTAATGCAATAGCAGTGTGAACCCCTTTAAAACCTGAGGTATCATCAGGTGCTCCGGAATGGTAAGCATGATCTGCTCCACGCGTGGCACCCGTCACACTGCCAGTGAAAAGTCCGGTTTTGTCACGGTCGGTGTTAGTCACTCCGGTAACAAAATTTTGATCTACCCAAAGATATCTGTTCTCATTTATGATCACGAGTATTGTCGTTACATGTATTGTTATTTATCCTAACTTCAAACTTTTGTCATCGTTAAAGTAACAAAGTTTTATTATATTGTTGAAAATCAAAGTAAATAAGGATACTTCGGCGCTTTGATTTCAGAAATATGTCTTTAAATAGACCGATTGAAGTTAAATTAAATAACCAAACTATCTCTGATAACATTTCTTTTGTATATAGCTGACAACACAAATAGATCTGATTCCTTGAAGGTCATCTATTGAATCACCATGGTTACCCGAAAATAAAGTTGTTTGAATAACTTGTACTCTGGTAGTACTTTTAATGGTATTGAGTAATATGTATCCAAACGTTATCAAGTGAGATGTTTACTATAAGTATAATAAGCTTTAATTAAACAATAGACAAGTAAAATATCTACAGTAGCCGTGGTATATGAGACATCTTCTTATTGATAAACAGAAAATCTTGTATTGTACACTATATTTTGAATACTATTAAGTAGTATTCCAGCTAAGAGTCGGGCAGTTGGCGGCACATCAAAAATTTAGATTCTGTAATTTATGACTTAGATGTATTCATTTGGTCATAAAAACACATCCCAAGAAATTTTTACATTTGAACATGTGTCAGGTCTCGAGATAATTTTTGACTGGTTATATAGAGAAAAAAAATGGCGGGAAAATTTTCCTGTACTTTTCACTGTACAATGTAACTAAATTTTGGACGCAAATAACTCAAAAAGGCAAAATTACTCAGAATTTTTATCTATCAAAATGATGTTTATTAAAATCAAGCATCAGAAGTTTGCGTTTTTTCCTCAGTGTGCCACTGCATCAATACACTTTGCCTGTGTCTTTTAATACTTCATGAATACTGAAGATTTAAATATACAAACGTAGCCAGACAGCTGACTTGAAGCTACCCAAATTATTTTAAATTTAATTTCTCATATCGTTATTTCGACAACTTACTGCTCTTCGGTGAAGATAAAAGGTTGTTCATGGGAAACCAAAAAGTTCAAAGGACAGAGCTTAGCACGAGATATATTCTTCTCTGTTTTTGAGCAAAATTTTCATAATGTAAGCGAGAACCGAACCGTCAGTCTGAAAAGAACAATTCAAGGACAATGGCAACGTCGGAAAAACGAAGCAACGAAGAATAATTTTATTTTTAAATTTTTAAAAATAATCGGTTTTCGGGTCAGCACCGAAGTACTGGACTACTGGTTTGGTGATAACAGTCCACCAGCAGTGGTATCTACTCAGTGCCATTGTGTCTCTTATGTCTCTCAGTGCAGATAAAATCAAAACATCTGGAAGACCGAAAGCAAAGATGTATAAAAATTGATAGAGAAAACATGACCAAAATAATATCTAAGGAAAACCAAAAATTGCTATGGACAGAGCTTTGCACGAGGGATATACTCCTTAGTTTTAACAACCTTTTCGAAAGTTTAGATATTGTAAGTTTTCAAAAAAAAATCATATCACTGACTACAAGGTTGAAGAATACACTCGGGGACTAACATTCCACCGGTAATGGTAGCGACCCAATGGTAATGAATAACAAAAACCGAAAGCTGAAACCTAAAACACGATACACATAAGATCCTTGATTTAATTTTTTTGAAACTAAAATTATTTTTGTATTGAATTGGAGATTTTGAAGATGAAATAACAAAATACCGAAGTTACTGTCAATTTAGTTTCTACACATGCGCATTTCGACAACTTATGTCTCTTCAGTGCAGATCAAATCAAAACATTTGGAAAGCCAAATACTGAAAAATGCGTGAAACCTGATAGAGAACAAACTACCAATAGGATCTAAATACAAAAAGTCAAAATGAGCTAAGGATAGAGCTACGCAAGAGAGAGATGATCCTTAGTGTTGGACAAAATTTGCAAGTTTCCAAATTCAGTTTGCGGGCCAGTACGGAAGTACTGGTTACAGGTTGGTGAAAACTAGCTTACGTAACCAGATGTACCAATTGTGTATCTCCCATCAACCTTAGACGCACGCGAAAAAGGTGAAAAGATATTCAGAAACATATTTTTGCGTTTTTACCTGTACACTCGACACTTTTTTATTATCTGATTCCCCTTTTCTTTCTTTTTTTAAATATGCCTTACCCTGTAGATTTTTTTTTAATTTCCTGAATAGAACCTTGATGATTCTGGTAGAACTAGTAGTATTTGTGAATTATACGATCAAATATTAAAACTTTTACCTTTTTCCAAGCGATTTTTACCTTTGAAGCCTTGTCACTACTAACTATATACTTAATACCAGGAACTGTCACTATATAAAACCTCTTTAGGCTTGGAAACAGAAACAGTTCTTAGAAAGTGGGTAAGCATGGTGTAAGATTTCGTCCATTCACTCATTAGAGGCCTACCCTCCACACAGATACTTTTGATGTAAAAAGAGAATAGAGAATGTAAAAGTTCCGTATTGATTTTCATATCTTAACGTCTACCACTCAACAGCCATTGGTGCTACATACTAATTATAAATACTACTTACTGTCTGCTGAGTTTGGTCTGTTTAATTTTTCCCTTTCATTTGCTATTTTCTGAAAAATGAAAATATTGACCCCTTAAACAAAGTAGAAAATCACAAAACAAATTTTAGAAGATGATTTCACACCATTGTCTCATATTAAAGTCGTCGTTCGGTGTCATCCAAACAAACTTTGAAGGTCATTGGGTATAATTAGATATAAAACAAAAGGACAATTGACGTGTATAACTAGAGTACAAAAACATATCAATTTCTAACATATAAATGTGTGTACAATGAAAGGAACTTAATTACGTGCCTAATGATCCAAAAACACCTCTAGAATATGGCAGTATTAAATTTAACGATTCCATATTTAATTACTTCATATAGACTGGAATGGATCTTAGACAATCTGTAAAAACGCACCTTTAGGGAGCATAATGGATGAAAAGTCATCTAACAATAGGCGTGATTCTTGATTTTTTTTATGATTAAGGGGAACCCCTTCAGACCCTCGCTTAAGACATAGTATTAAGCCATTTTATGCTTTCATAAGTTTCAATTATAAATTGAAATAGATCTTGAAATCCAATGACTGTTTTTGAGCGTGTATATCAAATGGCATTAAATAATTTTAGAGCATGTATATCAAATTAGCTTAATAAATACAATATTTTACGAAAGGATATGGAGTAAATGAACATGAGACCATAACACATATGTTAACTCCAACGCCTGAAACTATAGATTCACAGAAAGATATAATTCTATACAAATCTCACGTTATTCAATTGTTTTTGCACTAAAAAGACCAAAGTTTGGCGAAATGTTGATCTGCAGAATCAAATACAAGTATTCACTGCACTTTCTATATTTGTTATTTGTTTACGTTTTATTGAGTCTACATTGTACATGACCGCCAGAAATTTGATTTTTCTATCGAAGACGAACTTCAAAAGTGAATGCAACTTTTAAGGACTTGCTGTGTGAAAAGTCAGTTCTCATGTACATCGGAGATCTGGTATTTTGCCTTTCCCTCCACATTCTTTAGTTTTTGTTCTCTGTTAGATTTAACACACATTTCGGTTAATGGACTTCCAAATGTTTTGATTCGATCTGCACTGAAGAGACATAAGTTGTCGAAAGGCGCATATACAGAAACCAAACTAACAGTTACTTCCACTGGGTCGATGCCACTGCTGGTGGACTGTTAGTCCCCGAGGGTACTCGCTAGCCCAGTAGCCAGTATTTCGGTGCCTGTCCGATAACCTACTTTATCTTGAAACTTGCAGTATCTAAATTTAACAAAAGTTTTGTTTAAAAACTAAGGAGTATCTTCCTCATGCATAGTTCGGTCCTTAGCTGAATTTTGGCTTTTCTATTTAAGGTCCTTTGGTTTCTTGTTCTCTATCACATTTGGCACGTATTTCGGTTCATGGACTTCCAAATGTTTTGATTCGATCTGCACTGAAGAGACATAAGTTGTCGAAATGCACATATCCAGACACCAAATTTACAGTAACTTCGGTATTTGTTATTGAATAAACAAAAATGCAGTTATAATTTCTGGTATTACTAGAGATTGCATTAAGAAAAATGCAATATGAAAATTCCATGAAAATATGAATAGGCTTACGGTGTTAAAATAGAACAACATATATAATTTGGACAACACAAATCACATTGGAAACTTTCACTTCTTTGAATATTTCCGATTGTTTTAGAAGTTTACACATCTAGTTCTATCAAATCACTACATCTAAAATAAGCAATTATTTAGTAAAAAAAACATAAATAAAACTATGTGAAGAACTGATGAAACTCTGCAATCTTATCTATAAGAATCGCAAATTTCACAGGTTTAGTTATTGCTATATTTGTTTTGTTTTTTGTTTTTGTTTTTGTTTTGTTTTGTTTTGTTTTGTTTTGTTTTGGTTTGTTTTGTTTTTGTTTTTGTTTTTTTTTTGTTTGTTTGTTTGTTTGTTTGTTTGTTTTTTTATATTAATAGTTGGGACAAAGTGAGGCTACGCATGCAAATAGAACTGCTGACGGAGTAATTTAGATGGAAACATGCGGTAACTTGGATGGTGTCTTTGATTGGTATTATTCTTTAATAGTTTTAGTACAGATAACTGGAAATCGAAGTCTTTTTTATTTGCTTTTAGTTTGTATATAGGTAAACCAGTAACATACATGAAACATAGGTATTCTATATACAATAAGAAATATGATGTTCAATGTTTTCTTCTTTGCCTTCAAGTATAGGATCTGTAATTTTCGTCATGTGACACAGAGAAATTACAATAAAATAGAAATTTGAATACGTTTCCCTAAAAAAATATGACGTTGCAGTATTATGACGTTCAATTTTTTTGCTTGAAATGTCATATGTTTTTGTTAAAAATGCAACTTCCGGGTACAAACTATGTACCCGGAAGTTCTAAAATTGTACGAGACTTACAGACCCTATTTGCTTGCTTTGTGATTATTAAGTAAAAAAATATGCTTTGTCATTGTGAGATATTTCTTTCAACTGAATAATTTATCACATTGCACTTATAATTTTGTTAATTCCTTTCGAAATTTGTGATGCATCAAAATATTTGAATCGAATATGAACATTTCTTTACAGTATTTCAAATGAATCCCATTCAATGAAAGCAAATCTGAATGCAATAAAAGATCCTAAGACTATTAAAATTTTCTTATATATTCATTTTTAATCTAGCTTAACATGACACGTAATTGCTTTCAGAATTGATCTTTTTTTACATATAAAGCCACTACTGTAAACGATTTATACCCTCTTTGGATCAGTATAAATACACACAAAAGTTGTTGCTATGAGTGAACACAATGTGTATGAAATAATGTCCGAAGGGCATTTTTCCTTATATCTATTCCATGTAAATGCTTGGAATATTATTGGCCGTAAAAATAAACTTCAGACCTCTGGACTATATAGAATACCCTACTCTAAATAAATTATGGTATAAGATCCGGCAATTCACGTGAAACCCAACTAGCACTGATGGTATCATGTGCGCAATTATTGACTTTCAAACAGGGATCCAGTTTTG
>MJUU01066900.1:465-12127 GCA_002080025.1 Modiolus philippinarum
CCCCTTAGTGTGACAAACAGCACGGTATTTTATCTGCGTCCAAACTCCTTTGGTCGAGGAATTGCAGATACTATGCACAGTTGTATTTCTTTATTCTCCCAGAAACAGAATTCTAAGTAATCATGATGAAAGCGCTAACTAGTAGAAAGAAGGATGCCTTTAAAATTGAAGCATCGCTTGGCATCAGCATGATCAGCGCCAGCGGTTTCACCAACCACTTCCAAATATATCCAAATCTCCAGTCACTGTCTGACATACATGAACGTTCTACGATATTCTTCTTATAAATAACCACCATTCAACTCATAATGGCGGCGTTTTTAGTTACGCTACATTCTCCTTGTGAATGATCGAGAAAATGAAAGTAAACCTCCATATTAGATATTTTGGAACTCATCGGCATTTATCCTACATGACTGCTTAAAGTTCAAATTTTCCCGCTCTTTAAAGAAAAGTTCCGAATATATTATGCTTTACGTAAATAAAGCCATTGTTCACTTTTAAGGTTGCGGGTGCTATGTTATAGTGTGTTTTAAAATTTTTTAATGAGAAATCGCGTGTGTATAAGATATTTTTATTCTGCCATGTGCAGTGCTCCAACGCTGGAGGAACTTACAAGACAAGTAACAAGTAACAATTAAAACCAAACTATGCGCATGCGTGTACACTTGTAAACAAAACAGCGTGTTCGTCGCATGGAAAGACAATAGATATACTTATACAGCGATATCAAAAATAGATAAACATTAGAATATCATTCATTCATTACATAAAAGCAATTGTCGCATAGTTAATTATTTGCAAGAAACTGATAATATCAACAAGATTCCGCTGCAACAAAAATTAATACACACAGCCGATTTACACAAATTATCTAAAGACGGTATGTTCATTATGCTGCAACAGAGTCCTTGTAATTATGTGGCAATAAACGAGATCTATGAAATTGTTTCACCAAAAACTACGTTATTAGTGGGTATTTTGCTGTTTTGTAGACCTGGGGTAGGAGGAGATAACTCTGTTTTTCACTTTTTATTACTTACGCAAACAAATAGAATCATTACAATAGGTATTATCAAAATTTTGAAATTGTAAAAAATTTTTCCACACGGCAAATAAATATTAATTTTGTCATGAAAACAAATATCCATCATCCAGTAATTTATAATGAGTGCATCTTACTCTACATTTTTGCAATGCTGTCCAACAAAAATGAAAATGTGTAAAAGTCGGATTTCTGCCAAGGGAGGTAATTTATAGTACAGATTCAGCTATTTTATTGATTTTTACCCACTTTATTCTAAATTAAGAAAAAATGGGACGGTAGAATTTTCTGAAATTTTAATATATCTTACATATACTAGTTTTCTTTCTATTATCAGTTTTTGGTGAAAATTAAACGACAGAATTTTTTACAAGAAGTGTTTAATAGTGACCAAAATACAGTAAAAATTTCAGCCTATATTATTTAGAGCATCCATGTATTTCAGTTCAAACTATTTCAGTTTACTATCATTATTCATGATTACTTTCACACATGTCTAAACTACAGAATTTTTCATTTGAAATAATTTCAAATCAAATAGAAATTTAATTAGAGCCAATTTTATACATCACAATCAAGTCCTTAACAGACCAAATAATATGAGGAAACAGGGTATCTTTGATGACCACTAGACATAAAACGGGACGGTAAAAATTGTTGAAAATTGCTGAAAGTCGACATGAACATGTGTAGTTTTAATACTGAAAATATTAAGAAAATTAAATGAGTGAAAATTTTTAGGCTTACCCAGGTCTACCCCCTTAAATAGCCATAGCTCATAGCAGTTTGAAGTATATTATATAAAAAGCAGTAGCTGTAGTGCATTCTTTGGAACCCGGTCTTCGCAATAAGGTGGCCAACCACCTTAAAAACCAAAACATTTCAGTTCCAAACTGGCAAAGAAAATCTCTATATCTTATGTGTGCTTTAAAGAAACCAAAATAATTTCATCATTCAGATGTTTGAATAGACAGAGAAAAGCAAACAAATTTTATACTTTTAAAACAGATTTGTATACTCCTTAGTTAGGAACTTTTTTCTAAATTTAGAAACAAACAAGAGGCTCTCAAGAGCCTGTATAGCTCACCTGGACCATGGCTGACATAGATAAAAGGCATTTCCAATAGGAAAAACAAAACAAAAAATTTAGCAGAATACTTTTTTTTCCTAAAATTACAGTATTCTTATTTGGTTTCCATGGCAACTGAAAGATCCACCATCCATTACAACCCATAACAGAACACCATTCAAAAAAAATTTGGGCAGGGGTTCCCCTTATAATCAAAGTAATACATATTGCTGAAATTAAAACATTCAGACTACATTTCAAATAAAAATTCAAAAATTTGGGCAGAGGTTTCCCTTAAAATCAACAGGGCCAATGTAAAAACTATGTTCCAGATGGTGGCCATCTTGGATGAGTTACGGACCTACCAGATACATTTTTGGATGGGACCATCTAAGAACAATTGTGGCTTAGTTTGGTTATAACTGAACTAGTAGTTTCTGAGAAGAAGATCTTTGAATGTGTTTTTCCATAGGGTCCAATATTAAAACTATGTTTCCCGCTGGCTGCCATCTTGGATATCGCGTTGACCTGAAAAACACCTTTTTTGTAAGGGACCACCAAAGGACTATTGTGGCCAAGTTTGGTGCCAATTGGCTCAGTAGTTTCAGAGAAGATCTTTGAATATGTTTTCCCATAGCCTCCAATGTTAAAACTATGTTTCCCGATGGCGGCCATCTTAGATATCGCATGGACCTGAAAAACACCTTTTTTGTAAGGGACCACCAAAGGACTATTGTGGCCAAGTTTGGTGCTAATTGGCTCAGTAGTTGCAGAGAAGAAGATCTTTGAATGTGTTTTCCATTAGGGTCCAATGTTGAAACTATGTTTCCCGCTGGCCGCCATCTTGGATATTGCGCAGGCCTGAAAAACACCTTTTTGTAAGGGACCACCAAAGGACTATTGTGGCCAAGTTTGGTGCCAATTGACTCAGTAGTTGCAGAGAAGATCTTTGAATGTGTTTTCCCATAGGGTCCAATGTTGAAACTATGTTTCCTGCTGGCGGCCATCTTGGATATCGCACAGACTTGAAAAACACTTTTTTTGTAAGCAACCACCAAAGGACTATTGTGGCCAAGTTTGGTGCAAATTGGCTCAGTAGTTTCAGGGATCTTTGATTGTGTTTTCCCATAGGGTCCAATGTTAAAACTATGTTTCCCGCTGGCGGCCATCTTGGATATCGCACAGACCTGAAAAACACCTTTTTTGTACGGGACCACCCAAGGGCTATTGTGGCCAAGTTTGGTTCCAACTGGCCCAGTAGTTTCAGAGGAGAAGATCTTTGAATGAAAAGTTTACGCCGGACGGACAGACGGACGACAGACGGACGGACGAAGGACGCAAAGTGATGGCAAAAGCTTAAAACTGATTAAGGAAATTTGTCCCTGGTGGAAAGAGACGAAATTCTGAAGTAACTTGCTGCAAACAACACATGTAATAATAATTTCAAGAAATATGCACTTGAAAAGGAAAGCATAATTCTCTTCGCAAAAATTATAATTGTTATCGTTCGAAATTATTTGGACACCTCTATGTTGCCATCTAATCTTGCTATCAAGCGAGAAATTTAATGACTATTTAAATCTATCCTTAACAATATACAGATATAGGCTATCATGTCACAGCACATTATAATTATAAAATTTTTACTTACTATGGTTTTCCCAAGCTCTTACATACAACAGCTGCAGCATTTTGGTCAAAATCATCATCACATACTGTACCCCACTGTCCGCCAACATTGACCTCAACACGACCTTGGTTTCCGTTTCTCCCCCCTACTAATCTCAGACGTAAATCTCCTGTAATGTAACATTTAAGATAGAATATAAGTGACTGAAATATTTTATAATTACAGATTTTACCTTATTCATTGCAGTACATAAATCTTTTATTGTTGAAATTTTAAGCTCTTCAGAACTTAAGTTTTGTGGAATTCATCCCATAAAGTTGGTTCTATTTGGTGTCTTAATTGCATTATTAGGTTTTGTTCTGCGATGTCTTCCTTATTTGAAATATTCAATCTCAAAGAACAACTTTTAGATGCATATATGCTTTTATCCGTAATTTGTATGAGTTTCCTTTGATCTCACGAAGCAAATATTTTTCAGTATTACTACTGCCTGAATATGAAAAAATATTGGCAAAAAGTATCTTAGGCCACGACTACTTTGTCAATCAGAATCAATGAAACAAAGAAATATACATCCTACAGAGACTCTTACAGGATCGTACAAATTCTTTTACTAATCAATACTAGTCAATTTCACCATTTGTTGAAAATTAACATTCATGTTCAAAATTTGTTCTATTAAATGATTTAGTTAATTACTGATAAAAAGAATAATAGAAGTTTTTTTTTGATACAAGAAATATTGGCTCCAATAATGGACTCGCCCACAAGTGTCTCGTCCATTATTGTTCGCCAATATTTCTTGTATCAAAAGCAAAACTTCCATTATTCTATATGTAACGGCTAGTTTTCCTGCAAACAGACTGATATTATACAATTATCACCCTAGATAGTGTGTGACCCAGCGGTTTCTCTCCCCGAGATATTAAGGTCACCCGAGAGCTTGCTCGAGGGTAACCTAAATTTCGAGGGGAGAGAAACCGCTGGGTCACACACTATCTAGGGTGATAACTGTTATATTATATCGAATTTTCTTGTTCACCGGTTGACCTTCCTATGCGACCCAGCGCTAGCCGGTTGACCCAGCGAAATCTCAAATGTCATGTGACACGATTTGAACAAATCAAATTATAGATATTTAAATGAGTATATAATATTACAGAAGTGGCACCAATCAGGATAAGCATGAGGCATATACAGATATTGGAGTACATAAATGAGTATTTTCAAATAATAATTTTGTATTATGTTAATGCTTCAGCAGTAATTGGCGTTTGTCTTGGCTGTAATTTATACAGTAGTTTTGTTAATAGAGCTAATCTAATCATGTCACACATTGAATTCACAATTAAATTGTGATTTGAAAATTGTTCCTTAATAAGGATTATGATGTCCAAATTTTAGCTTTGAGACGTCACATATTTTTGTAAAAATACAACTTTTGGGTAGAATTTACGTATCCAGATGTCTCATAAAAAAATTGAGACTTTAACAGCATATTTTCTATGGTAAGGTCATGAAAAGCCACTATAATTGTCAGTTAAAAAAATTCATATTGTCAAGATTGTTATGATGTTTCTTTCTCACATTTAGATATAGCACATAGTTCATACTAAACCCTCAGGAGCACTTCAGGATACCCCTTTTGGGGGGGGGGGGGGTGTCTTGAGTGGGGAGAGAGATGTTCATTATGCAAGTATTTTTTGTGGAATTCAATTCACTATATCTGTGAGGTCAGTATTGTTTCTGTTGACTCATTTTTAGCTCGCCGGGACGAATGTCCAGAGAGCTACAGTGGTCCCTCTACTTAACGGCCCCTCGTTTGGGAGGCCACCCGGTTTATACGGCCATATTTCCTTTGCATTAACATTTTTATGTACAAAATGACCCCATATAGACGGCCACCCGCCTGACGCGTCCAGCGGCCACCATTTTCGTGTCTAAATGACTCTTTTTACCTCGTATAAATGGCCAAACACTCACTGTTTACAAATTGCGATCAAACCAGAAGTTGTTGAAAATTTGACCTGGAAGTGACCTTTGTTCTTTAGGTCACGTATAATAAGTTTTCAAAAACACATTTTTGTGAAAAATGTCAACAATTATATCTTGCAGCTGTCTTTCTGTCCTTTTCTGGGCCCCAAAGTTGATTAGCTTTATCATTTCTTTTTGACAAATTAACGGATTTGTTAAATAAACATCCGCGATGTTTACATGTCAATTAACCCATTCATAAATTACATAGGTTACCTGTACTGCTAAATGGCCCAATTAAGCTGTTAATATTTTACTCCATTCCATAAATATGTTTTGATAATTGAGAAAACATCATCAGATCAAGCAAATTCATGTTTGTTTTTGTCACTTTTTGTTTATTGTTTTTTTTTAATACCGTTTTACCGTTATGGGTTATTTCCCTTTAAAATCTGTGTTCAAATAATCAAGAATTTAATTTTTTCTTTGAAGCTATAATGACAATACCTGTTGTAAATTTATTGAAAAAAATTCTTTGAACACGATTTAAAGAACAAACAGAATGTCAAAGATACAAAATTTGATTTTTTGCAATTTTTCTTCAAAATCTTTACCTAATCCTACAAAATTGTAAGATTTCTATATATTAAACTATCAATGTGAATTCATGTTTATTATTGTATGTGTTCTTATTCACATACTGAAAGGAATCATAATGTGTATACTTACTCTCAAACAGAGAGGAAAAGAGAGCTTGTAAGTTCTAAAAATGATCAGAAGAGAGTCCTCTCATGGAAGGCCACCTCATTTGAAAGGCCAGGTTTTCATTGCAGTAGGGGTGGCCTCTCAAGAGAGGGACTACTGTATTGTCATACCCCCGGCGTTGGTGTCATCGGCGTCAGCGTCAGCAAAACTTTAACCTGGCTTGTAGAATTGAGACCTGAATAGCTAGGATGTTGATATTTGGTATGTGACTTCCTTGTGATGAGAGCTTTCTTCTGGTACTATACTTGTAGACATTTTGACCTTGACCTTGCCCTAAGGGCAATTCTTAAAAAACTCTAACCTTGCCTCTAGAAGGTAGGGTGTTCATATTTGGTATGTAACTTCCTTATGATGAGAGCTTTCTTCTGGTACCATACTTGTAGACATTTTGACCTTGCCCTGGGGGCAATTTTCAAAAAACTTTAACTTTGCTTCTAGAAGGTAGGCTTTTAGTGGTAGGGTGTTTATATTTGGTATGTAACTTCCTTATGATGAGAGCTTTCTTCTGGTACCATACTTGTAGACATTTTGACCTTGACCTTGCCCTGAGGGCAATTTGTCAAAAACTTTAACCTTGCCTCTAGAAGGTAGGCCTTTAGTGGTAGGGTGTTTATATTTTGTATGTAACTTCCTTATGGTGAGAGCTTTCTTGTGGTACCATATTTGTAGACATTTTGATCTTGGCCTTGCCCCGAGGGCATCTATAATTAAGTTGTTTAGTGGTAGGGTGTTCATATTTGGTATGTGACGTTCTTATAACGAGAGCTTTTTAATGGTACCATATTTGTAGACATTTTGACTTTGACCTTGGCCTGAGGGCAATTTTTTAAAAACTTTAACTTTGCTTCTAGAATTAAGTTGTTTAATGATAGGGTGTTTATATTTGATATGTGACTTTCTTGTGAAGAAAGCTTTTTATTACTTTCTAATTTATTGTGCATTGAGGTTACTGGAATCCCCGGCGAGCTATGTTGTCTTCTGACAACTATTGTTTGTAACCTGTATATTGCGATGAGTTTTGAAATTTCATCTTTGACTTAATGCTTCAATAATTGCCTGTCAATCTACATACTCGATGAGGTACCAGTTAACACTTACATGAATTACTCAATAAACCCATTATCCTTGGAATGGTCAATGTTGACACTTACAAGAGTTTAAATACATAGCAAGCCCACATCCTCAATGATACAGTCTGATAAAAGCTGGTAACAATATTGAGACTTAGAAACAACACCCACACATGAGATATGCTAAATATTATCACTTACGTGAGTTACAAACCACATCTACATCCTCATCATGGTCACAGTTGTTTATGTATTCCCTTTGTTACTATGGTAACACTTACGTGAGTTACACACCACACCTACGTCCTCATCATGGTCACAGTTGTTAATGAACCACCCTTTGTTACTATGGTAACACTTATGCCAGTTACACACCACACCTACAACAGTTGTTTATGTACCACCCATTGTTACTATGGTAACATGTGAGTTACACACCACACCCACATCCTCGTCATGGTCACAGTTGTTTATGTACCAACCTTTGTGTTACTCTGGTAACCCTTACGTGAGTAACACACCACACCGACATCCTACTAGTGATCACAGTTGTTTATGTACTACTCTTTGTTACTATGGAAACACTTACTTGAGTTGCACAGAACACCTACATCATCATCATGGTGACAGTTGCTTAATGTACCACCCTTTGTTACTATGGTAACCCCTACGTGAGTAACACACCACACCTACATCTTACTCGTGGTCACAGTTGTTTATGTACTACCCTTTGTTATCTAACACTTACTTGAGTTGCACACAACACCTACATCCTCAACATGGTCACTGTTGCTTATGTACCAGCCTTTGTTAAAATGGTAACACTTACACAAGTTACACATCTACATCTCATCGTGCCAACAGTTGGTTATGTACCACCTGTTGTGTTACTATGGTAACACTTACGTGAGTTACACACCACACCTACATCCTCATCATGGTCACAGTTATTTATGTACCAGCCTTTGTTACTACACTGAAGAATACTGCTCTCTGACCCTATACATTTTAAATCGTCTAGGAGAATTGGTCCACTTCCTGCTCCGTATGAGGATCCTGCGACAGCTAAGGCATGATCCCTATAACAGTAATTAGATTATCATTTTTACATAAAAAGAACCTGCAATGAACTTAATTAAAAGATTTGAATCTGGGTCTATAATTAATCAAGAAATCATACAATCGCAAAACTGGAAAATTTTACACACAAAAAATGTTTAGCAGAATTATAACATTTGTATTTGATATTTTTGTTTTAGTAAGTTTTTGTTTTTTTTTTTCTTAAATGAAACATCTGTATAAAAACCCTGTTCTGCAATTCTGCATACATCTTTTTTCCAGGAGTAAAAATAGATCTTAATATGAAATCAAAGTTTTTAAAGATAAAAAAATCTGAGCCGGCAGTGATGAGTATCTTTTACAAATGAAATTAATTTAAACTTGACTTAACAAACCTCCTAAATCCAAGCATGGAACACACAACACTGGCTGCCTTATTGTCAAATGAATCATCACATATCGTTCCCCAGGTCATATTGTGATACACTTCTACACGTCCCTGTGAAGTTGAGGTTCCATTCACCAGTCTCACTCTTAACCGCTCCACTGAGAATAAAAATGAAGATGTAGAATGGTTTTAAAGTTTTTTTCATTTATTTGTGATTGATGTTGTATGATCTTTTTGTTACTTTTTACTGAGTCCCTGGTATGCCTCATACAAAAATTTGAACAAAATAAAATTATCTCAAAACTATAAGACACAGATGCCCTGAAAGGAGATAGCATAGGTAAACTGGAATCGGGCAGTATAATAAAAGATGATTGATATATTTGTGACAGACCTTAAGGAAAATAAACAAGGGTAAAATATAGGTCAAAGCCAAGTGTCTATGGTCAGGTAATCATCAAGGAGATAAATTTGATAAAACATTATTGTGATACAACATGTGTAATTAATCAGAAACTGACTTGAATGTATCATTTAGCATAAGTCACTGAAACATAAATGTAAGTGTAAGTCAAGGACCCTCAACTGTAAGGGAATATGGAAGAACTAATCAATGTGTATGTACTGATGTTAAAGCTATGGACCATTACATCCTAATAAAATGTAAATTCAAAAGTATAATCAAAGTGTATGTACTGATGTACAAGCTATGGACCATTCCATCCTAAAATGTAAATTCAAAAGTATCTTACAAGTTCCACAAACAACTCCAACATCTTCGGTATGACGACAATTATTCACTCCATATGGATTGTGTCTACAATACTTGATATCTGTTTCGTTACCACGGCAAACAACATTATCTAACACGATATTCCCTGTTCCTGCTCCAAAAAATGCCTTTGAACGTACCTGCGCACCTTGCCTACAATGACAAACATATGATTGAGAGGTGTTCAGATTAGACGGACATTATTTGTATAGATTCTTAAAATTTGGGACTAAATTTTAGGTTTGGTTTACATAGGTTTATGGTTTACAGTGTTGGGTTTAGACAGGTTTCACTGTATATTTTTTAAAGGATACTCGCTGCATAAATTACAAGGATTTCAGGTACAGGTGATTTTTTTGTCAGAAAATAGGGTCTGTAAGTCTCGTCATGTGACACCATGATTTCACGATAAAATTGAAATTTGAAAACGTTTCCTGCCAAAATATTACGTATTCAGATTATGATGTAAAAATTTTTGTTTGAAACGTCATGTGTGCTTGTTAAAAATGTAACTTCCGGGTACAATTTATGTACCAGAAAGTTTCAAAATTGAACGAGACTTACAGACCCTATTGAAGAAAGAAGTGATTTGAATGAAAGAAATTAATAGGTTGCTGATCATGTTTTAGAGATATATGTGTTTTAAACTTGGCAGGAAACTCAATTCTTCTTAATTCTTCATAGGTTTAAAATAAACAATGTTTATCCATTTATGAAGGTGATATAAAAATATCAAATTATTATTATTCATTTTAAAAAAGCATTTTATTTACTTTTACAATTTCCATTTCCATTTCCATGAAAACTGATAGAACCATTGCAGGTTTATTATAACATCAAAATATTTTGCATAACAGTAGTTACACATAATAAGAAAATAAAATAATTAAATACTGAAATAAATGTTACCATGGTAACCCAAGCTGTCTACAAACAACTCTGGCTGCATAATTAGTAAACTTATCATCACACACAGTTCCCCAAAGTCCTTGATAAAATACTTCAAGTCTACCAGAAGATGCAGAGGTTCCTCCCACGAGACGAAGCTGAGTTTTACCGCCACCATTTGGTGCAGAGGCTGTGAATAAAACAACAAGAGGCTCTCAAGAGCCTGTATCGCTCACCTGGTCCATGGTCAATACATAAATTCAAATAAACTTCTATGTTAAAGGGTCTCATTTTCAAACTATGTAAACAAACATTTATGTTATATGATCAAACTATTTTCCCTATTGCCTGCCATCTTGGATAAGGGATGGATCTGCAGGACACAATTTTAAAGAAAATTAAGTGTTGTGCCAAAGTTTATTTCCAATTGGCCAAATGGTTTTAAAGAAGAAGATCTTTGAATGTATTCCAATATTAAACTATGTTTCCCATTGGTAGCCAATCTGCATAAGGTGCAGACTTGAGGGACATCTGTTTTGAAGGGGACCATCTAAGATACATTGTTATTAAGTTTTATTCTAACTAGCAAAGTTGTTTCAGATAAAAAATTTTTTAGGTGCTCTTTCTATATGTAAGCCAAAATCCTTTCCGGTCAAAATTATTTCCGGGGGATAATATTTTCTATTATATAATATCCCTCGGAAATTATATAATCATAAAATTTTCTCCGTAGTCATTTAAAATTTTCCTAAACATGTACATAATATAATATCCGGCGATTTGTGTACAAATTGAAGTAAAAGTCAGAGAACTAACGAATATTAGAGTCGAGGTCACTAATGTGTTTTGAACTGTGGAAAACAGATATGCTTTGTCCGGATAAAATTTAATAGTGATTTTATTGTTTACATTCGAAACAGGTAAGTTAAATCGGATAATATTTTCTAGGTATTTAAAACTAGAGGCTCAGAGACTGAGCCTGTATCGCTCACCTGACACAAT
>MJUU01066903.1:6376-22129 GCA_002080025.1 Modiolus philippinarum
TGTGCCGACGTACGAACATCTAACTGGGTCCACACTTGTTCATATTCTGGTATGAGAGCTTACGCCCAGGTTTTCAATTAAGGGAAAAAAATATTTTAAATCAAGTTTTATTTTATATTAACGGTGTAATTAAACAATTTAAAGGCATGTCCAGTCACATTTGTTTTTTTATAGTTTTAAACTAAAGTACAGTCCGTTACAAGACATTTAATATTAATATAAGCACATTGGTCATTCGGTACGTTTTGAATACTTTGTTCTATGTTCACCATATTTTGAATCACCAACCTCCTTAAGTGTTTGTTATCTTACCTCCATCTTTAATGGTGGTCTGACGGTATCCAAAATGATAATGAACTGTTTTTTAAACATTTATTTTGCCATATTTATCTCGATATAGCTGGAAACTTTTCATTATTTCGCCTTAATTTAAATTAAGTTGTTGCTTTAGAAGACCATATATTGCGAAAAAGAAGGCAATTTAGAATTATTGCACGATAACTTTACTGACTAAAGATTTTGTCGACATAATTCTTCGCGATTTAATAAATTGTCGCGTTTTTTAAAGCAACATATTATTTAGGTGACTAAAAATAAAGCGACTTAATGCTTTCTAAGGCATTTTGTTGCAAAAAATAAATCGCTTTTATGAGAAATAAGGCAATTTCTCGTAAAAAAATTCATCGCTATTTTGAATTATAAGGATTAAAATGAAGGCAATATACGCTTCCGTGACTCTCTTTAAGTCGTGTTAATTCATATAATTATCTCGACTAGTCAACATAATTATCTTGACTTTTCATAGAAATTATCGCGATAATTTGTTTGTTATGTCGACAAAATACCCAAATTATCACGACTTGTCGCGATAATGTATCGCGACTTTTATTCATCTCGATGACAGAAATAGACTTCCATACATTTGGGTTGAAAAATATACATTCAAGTATGCTTTTATTGTGTTGGAATATTTCAATTCACACCAGATGATGATCCAAATTTAACTTGATGCATAACAACAACGATTATTGACAGTTAGGGAAAACTTGAAAAAAAATCAAGGATTACATGTAATCCCTATGATTTTTAGGGATTTCATGTATTTCCAAATCGGCCAGAGATTGCGAGAAATCTCTGATTTTGTCAGGGATTACACGTAATCCCTAATAACATAGATCTCTGTAACATATACATTAGTTATGTTACAGGGATCTGTATAATTAGGAGAACCCTTGCCCAAGAAGAATTTTTTTAAAAGGCCTTGTAATGATTTGAAAAGTATTTATTACGTAGATTATCATGGGAACCACTACAAACATTTTTTAAAACATGGTCTGAAATCGGTCGAAATGGATAATGCATTCATTGATTTCTTTGCAGAAACACCCGGCACCTGAATCGGTTTTCAGGGGCTCCGGCTACAGACCTGCCGGGCGCGTGCTCAAGTGTGGTGGATAGGGGAATGCCCTGTCTATGCGTGGTAGTCCGGTCATAATACGGGAAGCCTGATCGCTAGCCACATTGTAGCCAAAATATGTAGAGAAACACGCTGCATGTTTTATAAAGACCCCTTCTATATTTTTTAAGGAGAGTTAAGTCGCCAGGTTTCGTACAGAAGGCTTAATTTCCTGTCCTTAACCATTTCTCCACTTTTCCAATGGAAATCAAAACTCATTGCTCCGGTTGTCCCTTCCACCCTTATTTCTTTTAATTTTATTGCCTTGATTAAGTTGATCTTGTCCTGGTAAAACTGAAATATTGCGCCCATTGGCTAAACTCTAATAATCAATCTCGGAAATATAAGGTTTATAGATAATAGTGTTTCAGACCTCTCTTTAATATGAATAATGTGTTGGAAGGTAGAATGTATGATTCCGAATGCCAACAGTGATGAAAATCATCTTTTTAAACCTGTTAGCATCGAGCAAGGTCCAAGGCTTGATTTGAACCCCTGCTTTGTTATCTATGGCAACACCAACTGCACTATGTCAAGCGCCCTAGACTACTCGGCCACCTAGGCTTTTTAAAAATATAGCCTTCAGTAACCAGGTCATTCCTCCTTGTGTTACCACTCGGGCACCATGGCGATATAAAATATAGCTTTCGGTAACCGGGTCATTCCTTGTTTATATTAAAAATATAGCTTTCGGTAATCGGGTCATTCTTAGGCTATATGAAAAATATAGCTTTCGGTAACCGGGTCATTCCTATGCGATATAAAAAAGAAAGACATGGTCACAGCAGTTAATGTAAACAAAATGAAATAAAGAGTGTTGTGAGGCAGTTCGTGTCAGCATAAATAAACAAACAAGTTAAAATTCTTGTCGAATTAACTGCGATAAAAGGTATGAGTATGTCGATCCTTACTCAGGTTGAAAGTTCACGACACAGCGACAACAGTTAGAACAACAAAGTATATTCACGCTGGGTAGCCAAAACCCCAAAGGTTTCAATATAATGTACAGTCCTTGGACTGGTATCTTCAATTTTATTTAATTTACATTATATTTATTATTTTAATACTCTTTATACGACCGCAAAAAAATGTGGTTGTATAATGGTATGGCGCTGTCGTCGTCTGTAGACACTTTTGTTTTTGGTAAATAACTTAAGTTCCAGTTGATCAATCCTTATGAAATTTTGACGCAATGTTCTTTGGCACAAAAGGAAGGCTGAGTATGTTTTTTTGTTTTTTCCCTCCCGGTTTGTAAAAAGGGACAAAAGAGGGTGAAATTGGGTGTTTTCACAAATTTGTCTGAAGAATCTTTATTATAAATCGGATTTTGATGGGGTTCCTTTCAATGTACTTCTTAGGAAATTTCCAATCAATAGTATGTCAACGGATTTCACGTAGCATGTATGGTTCCCGAGATAAATGGGGACCCAAAAGGTGCGGATCCAAAAAAAAAATTAAATTTTTAGTCCGATTTTGATGCAGTTTTTTTCAATGGATTCCTTATGAAACATTAATGTAGCACGCTACTTTTAGATTTTTTTTGGTCATTTGTTTCCTTACCTAGCTATGAGGGGCCGAGGGGGGGGGGGCATAATTGCAAATTTACAGAATACCTGAATTTTTTATTTTTCATCGGATTTCGATGGGATTTTTTTCTTTGGATTCCTCTTGATGTAGGCTTTCAGCAATTTGCCAACGGATTTGGCTTAACTCTTATCGTTTCCGAGCTATAAGGGGTCAAAGGGGCCAATTTGAAAATTACCTAAAATTATTTTTTCATCGGATTTCGATGGGATTTTTGCTTTCGATTCCTCTTGATATAAGCTTTCGGAAGTATTCAACATTTTACACATTTGTTTTACTTGTATAAAGCTCTATGGTTTTATATTGATAATTTTATATACTTATTCTAATTACTTAATGTACTAAACAGTTCTCGCCACGATATAGCTGAAATATTGCTTAAGTTGGCGTAAAACGTCAATCAATCAATATTCAACGGATTTGGCATAGCTCTTAACGTTTCCAAGCTATAAGAGCTCAAGGGGGCTAAAACTGCAATTTTGCAGACTAACTAAAATTTATCAGATTTCCATGGGATTTTTTCTTTGGATTCCTCTTGTTACAAGCTTTCAGTAGTATGTCAATGGATTTGGCGTATCTCTTACCGTTTCAGAGCTATAAAGGGTCATAGAGGAATCATAAGAAGTCATAAGGGCTAATTTTTACTTTCCCTAGTTTGTGTCCAGCTAATTACTGGGTTAATTTCCTTATTGTGTCCATCTGATTAATGTGACAAGCTCTTTAGTAAGACCCTACTTACTTTAAATTTCACTTGTTCAAATTTCAGTGGTCGACATGCTGCGGTCGTATCATGCTGCGCTCGGCGTAGCCTTTTATTTTAATATATATTCATTAATGATTAATTTTGGTCTCTTGTAGAGGCCTAAAAAATCCTGCCCCTACCCATTAATTATTTCACCCCACTTTTGGTCTTTGCTCTAAACAGGGAATGTCCAATTTATTTTACCTGTATTCCACCTGTGACGTCACATCTTGGTCATTTTGTTTCTTTTCCAAGTCAATGTCGATGATCTTGGTCCATCCCCACCTCATATTTTTACGTTTTGACATGTGTATATATTTATTGTTTTACCTTTTATCGCAGTTCGACAAAAATTTTAACTTGGTTGTTTATTTATGCTTACATTATATAAAAATATAACTTTCGGTAACTGGGAATTCAAAGAAATTTAGTCAAACGATGATCCCGTTTGACAACTCTGCACTTGTTTCGAGGGAAATAAGTTATAAAAACTTATCGTTTCAAATCCCTTTTAAGTACACGTACTAGACCGCACTTTTCACGATTTTTTTTTTGAAAATGGTTCAACGTAATAACAAAATTTGTCATACTGTTTTGACGGGAACCTTAATTCTTCCGGATACTTCATTTACTTAACAAAAGCATCTAATCTAAAATTGAAGATATTTTGATGATTTGTTTTTTTGAACTTCTAAAAAGAAATTTGGTGCCAGGCAAACTAATCTCAATGTAAAAGATAAAAGCAGATGAGCTCGATCAATTTTTTGATAAGATTATATCGCCCTAAGTGATGCAAATTTTACGAAAGGATATGGAATAAATGAACATGAGACCATAACACATATGTTGACTCCAACTGCAATAATTTTAATGAGCTGAAGGGCCATTTCGGAAATTAATTCCTCATCAGCAGCACTAGAACCCATAGAAAGGAAATCCATAATTTCAAAAAATGTTTCAAATGCTTAAAACCAAACGAAATCCGAATAATCAGTAATATCAAATATAGCTTAGGACAAAACTACGATGGAAGGAGTTAAACCTTAGGTTTAAGAATTTACATAAATTTAGATGATAGTAATTGAACAAAGTGTACACATGGGATATTATCTCATGTTCAAGTACACCATATCTAAGAAAAATAAAGAGCATACATCTCTAACACGGGGAATTGTTTTACCAACTCCACACTGCATTAAAAGACAAACTCCGTCTTGACAAAATAGTGAGTGCATGACTTGAATGAAATGGTTTGAACAATCTTGTAGAGAGATATTTTTTATGCACTAGTTGGAGATATGTTCCGAAATACATGAAAGCATCGTATACCTTTATAACAAAAACAAAAAATGCACCCAATTGAAAAAGTCATTTTTCCAAAATAGTCTAAATGAAATGCGCCAAGATTTTATTTGCACCATTTCACCTAGTTCCATCAACATTGTCAAATGCAGAGTTATATATTAAATAGTGTATGTTTTTATTCAAACGGATTATCAGACAATAAACTAATTCTATTTTAAACATTAAATCACAAGTAGTGCTTAAACGGTCTTTCCAGATCTCCTATCAAACGATGTTCAGTTTTCAAAAACAAATAATAATTTGACTTGCAATGCTGGGCTGGTTTGAACAATGGGCTATGCTTTTAAAATTACCACAAGATGTTCAAATATAAATTACACTTCAAATAGACTACCATACAATATAAACAAAACAAAATATTTTATAGATATTTTTAATCAGTGTTATATCTATTTGTAGTTTAATAATGTTCAGCACAAAGTGTTGCATTTTCCTGTTTTATTTATTTCTTGTATCGTTATAAACAAATTTTTTGACTATTTACAAGAAAATGTGTGAGAAAATGACAATTGTTTCACCAGTGCACCGTAAAAAATTTTTAATTGTTCTTTGTATCAGCAACCAGCTCTTTGTTTAGCTTATTCTTAATTGCAAAGTTTGTCTGTCAAATATAAATATAAGATCTCTGAAAATTTCCCTCGTGGTTTGCCAGGTGCAAAATTCATTACCTCTTGTTCGCAGAAAATTATATTACTTCCTTGCACAAATAAAATTCACGGTAGTTGCATTTTTCACGACAATAGATGACGTTTCAAACTAAAAGAAAAAAAAAATGTCCTCTTTTGACGGGAGTAGTTCAAACTTAACGGTCGATCTTCAATGTCACATGACAAGACTTATGGATCCTATTGGATATTTAACAGTAGGTCAAATTTTGAATTTCCGGAAAGTTGTCGTTATCAGGATTTTGACGTCACAAATCTACTTTGTAAACATTTTGGTTCAATCACTTTTCATTCGATCTCAACCGACTATCGATTTCATTAAATTGGGCCATAGCATAAAGAAAACAGACAATTCGTTATCTAACACTTTAATCGTATGCAGAAGAAAATAATGCCAATGATAAAATCATTCCCTTTTCGCTGCTTGTCACTGAAATTTGAATTTATGATCGACAGAAGATTTACTTGCATAACACTATTAAATGTTAAAATTCGTTCATTTACAATTCTGTTTGATTTTTTTTTTCTATTGCAAAATGTAATGTAGTTGCACTGCGTCATTTAGGAAAATGACAATGTTGCAAATAAATCGATTTTCAGACGATAATAATCATGAGAACCAAAATATCGTGGAGTGCGCCTTATACACAATGTTCTTGTTTCCTAATCGTCGATACATTAAATTATCAGATACAATTCCTCAGTAAGGTTTCCGTTTGTCCTTGGTTGCGTTCAGAACTTCTCCGATGGAGAGTCTGTATCTTTAAGCTAATGAACCATCCCTAACCAAACTAAAAAAAAACTTCCATGGCTAAATCCAAAACCAGAATTATTTCGAACTACGAAAATACAAAAAGTCTGACACTAATCCTCTTCTTATACAGCAGGAGTTTGCAAGAATTAAATCTGAGCACCTCGAATACATACCTATATACACTGGTGGGTCTAAGGATGTAGACAGGGTGGCCTTTGCAGCTGTCTTCGAAGACTGAACAGCATCTCTCCGACTACCATCCTCAAGTTCCATATTTACTGCTGAAGCCAACGCTATTTATTTAGCACTCAAATTTGTTGCTTCATCGCGAAAAAGTAAGTTCTTCATTTGTTCTGATTCTCTTTCATGCCTATTGGCAATCGAAAGTCGAAAGACAAAACACCCAGTTGTTCTGAAGGTCGTTGAGTTTTACAAGTCACTTGTTGCTATAGGCAAAGAAGTCATTTATATTTGGATCCCTGTTCATGAAGGAATCTATGGAAACACAGTTGTGGACCAGGAAGCAAAGGATGCATTAGATGATGAAGTGGCGGATTAACCCGTGTTGTACACTGACGACTTGAAGCCTTTAATAAGTAAATACATCCAAAAGATATGGCAAGACAGATGAAACTTGCAAATAACTAAATATCGAAGTAACTTTGAATTTAATTTCTGCATATGCGCATATATGACCCAAATGTAAAGCCAAAATTAGCTAAGGACAGAGCTTTGCATGAGGGAGATACTCCTTAGTTTTCAAATTTACAAATTTACAAAAATTTAGATATTGTAAGGTTCCAATTATAATCGGCTTTCGGGTCAGTACCGAAGAACTGACTACTGGGCTGGTGAATACCCTCGGGGACTAACAGTCCACCAGCAGTGGCATCGACCCAGTGGTAACAAATAACTAAATGTCGAAGTAACTGTGAATTTAATTTCTGCATATGCACATTTCGACAACTAATGTCTCTTCAGTTCAGATAAAATCTAAACGTTTGGAAGACCAGAAACTCAAAGATGTTTAAAAACTGATAGAGAACAAAAACCAATATGATCCAAATGTAAAGCCAAAATTAACTAAGGACAGAGCTTTGCATGAGGGAGATACTCCTTAGTTTTCAAAAATATTAAAAATTTAGATATTGTAAGGTTCCAATTATAATCTGCTTTCGGGTCAGCACCGAAGAACTGACTACTGGGCTGGTGAATACCCTCGGGGACTAACGGTCCACCAGCAGTGGCATCGACCCAGTGGTAACAAATAACTAAATATCGAAGTAACTGTGAATTTAATTTCTGCATATGCGCATTTCGACAACTAATGTCTCTTCAGTGCAGATAAAATCTAAACGTTTGGAAGACCAGAAACTCAAAGATGTTTTAAAACTGATAGAGAACAAAAACCAATATGATCCAAATGTAAAGCCAAAATTAGCTAAGGACAGAGCTTTGCATGAGGGAGATACTCCCCAGTTTTCAACAAAATTTACAAAAAAATAGATATTGTAAGGTTCCAATTATAATCGGCTTTCGGGTCAGCACCGAAGAACTGACTACTGGGCTGGTGAATACCCTCGGGGACTAACAGTCCACAAGCAGAGGCAACGACCCAGTGGTAAAAAATAACTAAATGTCGAAGTAACTGTGAATTTAATTTCAAATCAATAATTAATTGAACGGAATACAATCAGAAGTAGGTAAACTCGTTAGTTTCTCTGGAAAAAAATCGAAAGGAGCAAATTGTTTTGACAAGGTGTCGAATAGAGGATACACGAACAATTCAGGGTTATATTTTAAATAGTTAAGACCGATCTGCTTACACAATAGAAAATGTATCGTAAAATATAAGTATATTATCCAATTTTCAAATTTGATCTATTTACTTTAAATTGTTTATTATATGATTTTATATTTATCTGTATATCGCAATATATCTGTATATCTATTACTATATGATGAACAATTCACGCCACGATATAGCTGAAATATTGCTTAAGTTGGCGTTAAGCTACAATCAACCAATTACAATCCATTGTGAGGTAGTTCTGCTTTGAATGACAAAGGTAAAAAGATTGAAGACGCAGGAAGGTTTGTGTATCTTTTAACACTTATTTACGTCCTGGAAATGATGCTTACTCAGCTCTAGACTTACTATAACCGACCCATCTCTACCGTTAGACTTCTCTTGGAAGGTACTCGACGACTTATGTAGTTGTGATCACTTTCCCATCATTCTTCAACATCTTTATTCTACTACTGGAGAAAAACCACAGCGCTTCAAATTTGATAAAGTTGTGTGGTCACTCTATGAAAGTGTATGTAGAGCAAAATTGAAATCTGAATTGTTTGAAGATATTCTTGATCCCGTAAGTCTTTTCAGAAAAAAATACTTTCCATTGCAGATAAATCTATACCGAAAACCTCGGCAAACCCAAAACGGCCTGGGAAACCTTGGTTTGACGATGACTGTGATGATGCTCTGAAAAATCGTAAAAAGGCAGAGCAACTTTTCAATAAACATCCAACGACGGGCAATCTTTGCAATTTTCGCATTTTTCGTGCAAAAGCTCCGCTGTGCGCGGTCCTGGCTGAAGAATAGTCCCGCAGCATCCTCTGAGCTTGGAGCATGAGTCTTCCTGACAGAGGCCCCGTTCGGGTCCCGGGGTAGAATAGATCCGAAGCGCACACCTACGAGCTTGAAGTTAGTCTTGAATGTAGGCGACACGTTAGCCGTGTGTTGACGAACCTCGTCGGTGGAGGACGGGATCCTGGTAGTTGAAGCACACTACTTTGGCTCTTACTTGATTTAGACGGGCGGTCGAATGGACCTGGTTCGATCAATTGACTGGTCATGCCAAGCCCTTTAGATTCAATATTTGTCAAATAACAAAATACCGAGGTTACTGTGAATTTAGATTCTGCATATGCGTATTTCAACAAGTTATGTCTCATCAGTGCAGATAAAGTCGAAACATTTGGAAAACCATGAACCGAAATGTGTGTAAAAGCTGATAGAGAACAAATTACCAATAGGGCCTAAATAGAAAAGCCAAAATCAGCCAAGGACAGAGCTATGCAAGAGGGGGTACTCCTTAGTTTTAACAAAAATTTCGAAAATTTATACATTGCAGATTTTTAAATAAAATGGGTTTTCGGGCCAGTACCGAAGTACTGGCTACTGGGTTGGTGAATACCTTCGGGGACTAACAGTCCACCAGCAGTGGCATCGGCCCAGTGGTAAGAAATAACAAAATACCGAGGTTACTGTGAATTTAGATTCTGCATATGCGCATTTCGACAAGTTATGTCTCATCAGTGCAGATAAAATCGAAACATTTGGAAAACCATCAACCGAAATGTGTGTAAAAGCTGATAGAGAACAAATTACTAATAGGGCCTAAATAGAAAAGCCAAAATCAGCCAAGGACAGAGCTATGCAAGAGGGAGATACTCCTTAGTTTTAACAAAATTTTCGAAAATTTATACATTGCAGATTTTGAAATAAAATGGGTTTTCGGGCCAGTACCGAAGTACTGGCTACTGGGTTGGTGAATACCCTCGGGGACTAATTGTCGTACTTTAAAGTAGCACAACAGTCTTCTGAAGGAAAATGTCAGTCCCTGACATCGAATGCCCGTAACTTTGTTACCAGTAAAGATATAATAACAAATGAGGTATCAAATGAAAGGAAAAAGATCAAATTCTCTGTAAATACTTTTTTCAAAAGTAACCCTTTTAAGTATCAATGCCAAAATTTCCATATTTGGCAAAATATTTGGCTTTAAGGGTTATATTTTTTAAAATGAACATAACTTTAAAACTTGAGAGGTAGCTGAATTCTGCTTACTTTATCTGAAGGAACCTTTCAATTGCTGCAAAACCGAGTCTCAGATTTATGAAAAAGGATCTTCTTCAAAATTAAATAAAATCTAAAATTTGGAAATAAAAATTTTTCATGAGATAAAATTTAGCTTGCGTCAATTCTTCAACGAGATCCTATATCAAAAATCCATGGTTTTGTTGCAATTTGATGATTCTTTCTGATAAAGTAAACACAATTCTGCTACCTGTAAAGCTGTAATCAATATTTAGGTTTAAGAAAATAACGCAAAAATCCCAATTTTTTGCCAAATATGGAAATTTAAACACTGATACTCAAAAGGAATAAAATTGAAATGAACATTAAAAGTCATTTCACTCCTTTTCCTTTTATTTGAAACCTCACTTGTCATTGTATCTTTCCTAATAACAATGTTAAAAGCATTCGAAGTCGGGTACCGACAATATCCTTCAAAAGTCTGTTAAAGTTTTTCTTATACAAAATAGCTAAAGATGGGTCAATCGTGTAGATGTTATTCTGTAGAGTGGTATGGCTGAGTAACCTTTTGCATGATGCTTGTCTCCCTGAAGGGATACTCTGTTCGAGTATACTGTCCTTATATCCCTGATGCTTTTGGTTAACGCTTATTGACTGGCAGTGGGTTTGGCCGATCTGGAAAATTGAATCATGGTGGACCTGGACTCATTTCCAATCCACTTGCGTTGGATATCCACCGTGTTTAAGGGGGTTCGCTACTCCATTTGAAAATAAAGGATTTCAAATAAATGTGATTTTTTTTCTTTTTTTTAGAAATTAAATTTAAGTGAAAAAAATTAATAGGTTGATTATCTTGTTTTTGAGATATAAGTGATCAAAATTGGCGGGAAACTGAACTCCTCTGATTTTTCATAGGATTAACATTAGCAAGGTTTTACTATGAATGAGTGTTACAGAATAAATAGGATTTAATGAATTTTTTTTTACAGAATGCTTATAAAGATGTATAAAATGAAATTATGGGAAAAAATAAGGGGGTAAATGGGCAAAAAATTATAATGCTTTTAAATAGATAAAAGCCGAGGATACCGAAAATCTGACAAATCCCAAATCATGAGGAGCGAACCTCCTTAAGCATCGCCCTTATTGGCACTCCGCGGCGGGTGTGGAGCAAGGTAGTTAATTTTTCAATAACGCCATGAACACACGAGCACACAATTGGGGAGGGGGGAGTAGTAAAAGAGATTAAGACACAAGTGATGAAGATGAACGTCCATCAACAATTAGAAATTCTGACTGGATCAGATTCAAAGTACTGTAAAGTACTATGGAATCCATACCATTAAGCAAAATTTCACCGTTTGTTCTTGATTAAACCATCAAAGGCTGTGCTGGAGATGTAAAAAATGTAACAAAATTGAGAAATGGGTCCATTTTAATAGAAGTTGACAGGCAACAACAATAAAAAAAATCTTCATAAACTTACCGCATACACTTATCAAACGAGAAATTTTCGTATTTGATCAAATGGTCCTTCAACAAATCAGAATGTACTTACATTTGTTGCGATACTTTTAAATCATTTTTCAATTACGACAAACCTGACAAATATACCAACTGGACTTGCCAGGATATGATTAAAGCATTAAATTTTCTTCCTGATAATATTTTATTTCGTTTCAATGACACAGTCTAACGGCAAAAATAGGTATTCCTATGGGTACCAGCTGTGCACCTCTCATAGCAGATTTATTTCTTTATTGCTAAGAGTCAACATTCATGGCCAAAATTCAAAAAGACCCTTCTCAACATCATTTAGTTGACATTTTTAACAATACATATAGATATTTAGACGATATTTTGGCTTTAAATAATCCTGAATTTTCTAAAGTTATAGACGAAAATTATCCTGCCGAATTTACTTTTAATAAATCCAATAGCCGCAGCGATCATACACCTTTTCTAGATCTTCATATATCAATAAATTAAGGAAAGTTAAACGCCAAACTTTATGATAAGATGGGTGATTTCTCTTTGCCTATAGTTAATTTTCCCCATCTCGACGACGATAATCAGTTAGCCCCTTCTTTCGGGGTCTACATGTCACAACTTATTCGATATACACGAGTGTGTAGTGATGTTTCTGACTTCAACGACCGAAATCTTTGCCTACCTGAAAAACTTCTGCATCAAGGGTTTAGATATCATAAATTGATAAAACATTCTCTAAATTTTATTATAGATACATTGACTTATTAAGGAAATTTGGTTCTACATACAGGGCTCTTAAAAAACTAGGCATTTCATATCCAAACTTCTATGGAAATATCATTTACAAAGCGCATAAATTCAAAAATTGTCTTCAAAACTTATAAATCCGATGAACAAACTTATTTATAAAGGATATGAACACAGCATTGTTGTTAAATCTTTACTTCTGGTTTTTGTAGGCAAAGATATTGATCAGCTTCTAAATGCTTTCACCGTAAATAAATTAAAACAGTCTTTCATCTTGGCAATATTTGGCATTGCACAAGATCATGTTCTTCTTTTCATAATTGATGATGTTGTTATTCGCAATATATTCAGAAGTATTTCAATTGAAGTTTCATATGTAAGAAGGCTTGATATCATAGTCAACGGAAATTATGTCCTTAGCTAGCTGTCAGTTACTGCGAGCATTTTTCAGGACAGTACCTATGTCTATTGTCCTCATGTTTTATGTACTTCATTGTAAAGGTACTCGTCTTAATAAGTTGGATTTTTCTAGTTTGATTTTTATTGTGAGTCTTTTTGTGTATTTATTTTTTAGCCATTCACCACACATAGGGGATGATTGGATCCAACAAACCCAACCGAAATTTTTACGCCTGTCCCCAGTCAGGAATATGTTGGTCATTGGCTTGACCTTGTCTTCTTATCAAGTTTCTTGATATTCAGGTTATTGGATGTGGTTTGTTTCCATTGATTTATTCACTTTACTTTTTGGGGCCATTTAAGGCTTGCTGTATGGTGTGAGGTTCCTCACTGTGTTCAAGACCGTACGGTGACCCCTGGGTGCTTTGTTTTTGGTAGTTCTAACCTGGAGATGGTATGTTGTCTCCTTGACATTTACCTCATTTCCTTTCTTTTTCATAAGGTTGGTGATATTCCTATAATTTCGGCAATTTCAAAATTGTAATAGCACTGCAAAGTGTTTTAATTGCAGTGGAGAACATATGGCATCCTCAAAAAACTGTCCAATTTACATACAACAAAAGGAAATTCAACGTATCATAGCAGAAAAGCATTGTAGTTATCAAGAGGCAAGACGGATTTTTTCTGTCTCTAATGGTTCCATGACTGGTAAACCATCATACGAAAGTATTGTGAAACAATGTTCTACAGTTGAAACACAAACCTTCTTCAATTTGTCAATAACTTCTGAAAAGCCTTATCCGCTAACATCATGGGGATCTAACATTAGATCCCCATCTGCTAACTACTCCGGAAGGTCCACTCATCGCATCGGAAGTGAGCAGGGACAAAGATCCCGATGGGATTGGTCCCTTATCAGGCCAACAAGCTGATAATGGACTGCATAATTCAATGGAACTGTCGAGGTCTGAAAATTAATCTTATTAAGAGAACTCTTCTTGTCCAAATATATTCTCCTGTGGCATTTTGTCTTCAGGAAACTCGTTTAAAAAGCGATAATATTTATATAAAAAATTATTCGTTATAAAGCACCTATGCAGCAGAGGCTGAGCGAGCTGCTGGTAGCTCAGTTATCCTGTAAACAGTAACGTTGTTCACAGCACTGTTGATCGATCACTGATCTTCAGGCTGTTGCTGTTAAGATATCTTTAGATTAAATTACACACTATGTTATATCTATATTCCACCTAATACTAATCCTAGTCTCAATCAACTCAGGACGCTAACAGACCAATTACCTTCCCCATTTATTCTAACGGGCGATTTCAACGGACATAACCCATTATGGGGTAGTTCTACATTAAATGATAAAGGTAAGAAAATTGAATGAAAAAAAGCTGAAATATTGCTTAAGTTAGTGTAAAACATCAATCAATCAATCCAAAGACTTCGACTAATCCAAAACACCTGATAAAGGTAAAAAAATTGAAGACTTAATGTAACAGGAAGGTTTATGTATTTTCAACAATGGTTCAAACACGTATTTACATCCCGAGGATGGGGCTTACACAGCTATAGATTTAACTATTAGTGATCCATCTCTTTTCTTAGATCACTCATGGAAAGTACATGACGACTTGTGCAGTAGTGATCACTTTCCTATTTTTCTTAAACATTTTTCTTCCTCTGATACTACAAAGCCACAGAGATTCAAGTTCGACAAAGCTGATTGGTCTCCTTACGAGAAATTGTGTAAATTGTTTAAAGATGTCGATGATCCTATTCTACTGTGCAATGAAAAATACATTCAATAGCTGATAGAACCATTCCAAAGACCTCGTCTAATCCAAAATACCCAAGCAAACAATGGTTCGATGATAATTGCGATGATGCTCTTAAAAATCGTAAGAAGGCGGAACGACGGTTAAACATCCCACCACAGATAATCTTAGTAATTTCCGTGTCTTTAGAGCTGAGGCTCGCAGAACATTTAAACAAAGAGGGCGCACGTCTTGGCGTAACTTTGTTTCAAAACTTAATTGCCATACCCCCAATGAATAAAGTTTGGAATATGATTCAAGAAATAAAAGCCAAAAATAAGATAGCTACTCTCCATCTTAAAAACGACCAAGATTTTTTTTACCTCTGAAAAGCAAATAGCTTATAAAATAGGACAAACGTTTGCCAAACACTCGTCATCTAAAAATTTAGGCCCCATATTTCAACGAATTAAACAACAAAAGAAAAAAACAACTCTTAACTTCAAAACTCAGGATTCTGAAGACTATAATAGACCCTTTTCGGCAGATGAATTGGGAAAATCGTTGGATAAAGCACAAGACACTGCATACGGCCCTGATGATATCCAAGATCAACTTATCTAACATCTGCTTGATCCCGTTCTTGATATTCTCTTAAATCTTATAAACAATATTTGGGGAAACAGGAAACTTACAATCCATTAGGCAACAATAATCCCTATTCCAAAACCAGGTAAAAATCATTCAGAACCGTCGAATTACCGTCCATTGGCAATGACTAGTTGCGTTTGTAAGACCATGGAACGCATGATAAATGATCGGCTCGTTTGGTTTCTTGAAGTAAATGGTCTACTGTTTAATATACAAAACGGATTTACACAAGGGCGTGGTAGACCATCTTGTACGTTTTGAGACATTTATTAGAAACGCCTTCTTAAACTAGAATTGGTGATCTACGTATCACGGA
>MJUU01066903.1:23922-34353 GCA_002080025.1 Modiolus philippinarum
TTTTTAGCTGAAATATTGCTGAGTAGACGTTAAACAATATTCAATCAATCAATCATATAATTGTTCAAGCATGATAGAGGGGTCAATGGGTATAATCCTCAGGATGCAACTGCATGCAAAATTTCGAGTGGCTGCAAAAATTTCAAAGTCAGTTGAGCATGACTGCAGGGTCAAAGACATAAAACGCCACTGAAACTGACTTCAATCATGATAATGTAACTGCATACCAAAGATCAATGGGCTACTATGAGTAGTTGATATTAAACGGACCCAAGAAAAAATTTAAACATTTAAAAACAGTCCAAATTTTGAAGTCAGTAGAGCATGACTGCCGGGACATAGACATAAAAGGCCACTGAAACTGATCTGTACTGATGCTAATGCAACTGCATACAAAAGATCAATGGACAATTAATAGAGATGAGTATGCAATTCCTAACTGTCGATTGGAAATTACAAAAAATCGTTCTTTCCCTCAACTACCAGAGACTGGAATGAACTTGATTCAGCTATAAAAAATTCCCCTAATATTAATGAAATGAAATCACATGATAAACTTCCAATCTATTTTAATTACGGACAACGGAAATATAATATAATTCATACTAGACAATTGTAGTATATTGAATGCTCATTTGTATCGCGTTAACTTAACACAAAATTCCACGTGCAGTTGTGATAACCCCTGTGAAAACAATTTTAATTTTTTAGGAATGTCCACTTTACAACCGTTTCCACCAAGAATTGTTTAGAAATTTGGATAAATATCAAATTAGAGTAAATCTCTTGTTAGCTGGTGAAAGTAGTTTGACCACTGAGGAAAATCTGGAATTATTTTCAGCTGTCCAATTATTTATTACAAATACAAACCGATTCACATAAATTTCCTGTCAGTTTCTTTTTTTCCAGTTCAATATGATTAATTATAACTTTGTCTTTTCCCTTCTAGTTTCTTTACTTCTGACCTCTACCTTTAATTCTTATTAATCCCCTGCTTTCCTTTTTGTCTTTTTATATTCTAAATTGTTATTTAATTATTAGTTGTGTTTGTCGCCATTTTGTGATCTGATGTATATATCTTTATACCGGGAGAGGACAATTTTAATGTTGTATAACTTGTGTCAAATCCCTTTTGCTTTTTTTTTGCAAATAAAATAAGTTTAAATCGAGATGCAACTGCATGCAACATTTCGAGTGGCTGCAAACATTTCAAAGTCAGTGGAGCATGAATGCAGGGTCAAAGACATAAAACGCCACTGAAACTGACCTCAATCATGATAATGAACTGCATACCAAAGATCAATGGGCTACTATGAGTAGTTGATATTAAACGGACCCAAGAAAAAATTTAAACATTTAATAAACAGTGCAAAATTTTGAAGTCAGTAGAGCATGACTGCCGGGGCATAGACATAAAAGGCCACTGAAACTGATCTGTACTGATGCTAATGCAACTGCATACAAAATATCAATGAACAATTAAGAGTGGTTGATGCTAAACAGACCCAAGAAAAACTTAAACATTGGTAAATCCAAAACCAGAATTTCATTTCGAACTATGAAAATATAAAGTCTGACACTAATCCTCTGGTTATCCAGCAGGAGTTTGCAAGAATTAAATCTGAACACCCCGAATAATTACCTATATACACTGATGGATCTAAGGATGGAGAAAGGGTGGCCTCTGCAGCTGTCTTCGGAGACCGAGTAGCAACTCTCCGACTACCATTCTCAAGTTCCATGTTTACTGCTGAAGCCAACGCTATTTATTTAGCGCTCAAATTTGTTGCTTCATCGAGAAAAAGTAAGTTCTTGATTTGTTCTGACTCTCTCTCATGCTTATTGGCAATCGAAAGTCGAAAGACAAAACACCCTGTTATTCTGAAGGTTGTTGAGTTTGACAAGTCACTTGTTGCTATAGGCAAAGAAGTCATTTTTATTTGGATCCCTAGTCATGTAGGAATCTATGGAAACACAGTTGTTGACAAGGAGGCAAAGGAATGCATTAAATAATGAGGTGGCGGATTGTTCAATCCCGTACACTGACATGAAGCCTTTATTTTGTAAATGCATCCGAGAGATATGGCAAGACAGATGGGACTAGCAAATAAATAATAAATTTTACGGAATACAATCAGAAGTTGGTAAACTCGTTAGTTCCTCTGGAAAAAATCGGAAGGAGCAAGTTGTTTTGACAAGGTGTCGAATAGGGCATACACGAACAACTAGTGCTTATATTTTAAATGATGAAGACCGACCTGAGTGTATTCCCTGTAATTGTGCTTACACAATACAACATGTTTTACTTGACTGTGTCGATGTTGCCGGCACAAGTCGAACATTTTATACAGCAGATTCTCTGGAAAAATTTTTCGATTTTTAAAAGCTTTTAATTTGTATAGGAAAATATATTATCCAATTTTTAAATTTCATCAAATCTGATTTGTTTTCCTTAAATTGCCTACTATATGATTTTATCATTGTTAAATCTTTTTTATCAGCAATATGTTTTAATTGAATTTTAACTGTATATTTACATGTATTACTATATTATCGGCAGAAATGTTGCTTAAGTTAGCGTTAAGTAACAATCAATCAATCAATGTAACAATAAACTTATCTTTTGCATTTTTTTGGTTACAACTTGGCATCTACAATTAAGTTTACAAACTAGTTTAAATTACTCTCTTAGTATATCGGTGCAATATATCTATATAGTTTCTAATGCAATGTGAATTTCAAAAGTATTAAAAATAATATAATATTCCAGCGGTGGTCACTTCATGAATGATTTTTACAAAAGCAAAAATTTAGACCAAATAAATAAAGTAAAGTAAATACATATTCTTAGAATAAAACTATAATAACCATGTACACTTCCACTAAATACATAGCCCAAATGAAAATTGCTGCTTTTTATATCTTAACGGCAATCAGTACATCAACTGCAGCATCTATTTAATGTGTTGGGAAGAGACTTTTGATTTCATTAGTCTTGTATATTTCCTCCCGCTTGAAATTTAATTTTTGACCGATTCGGTAAGATTTTTTAAAAATTATCATTACTTTTCTTCGGTAAAAATATCTTGCTAAATATACAATATATGTACATTGTCGGAAAATATAAAATTTATTTGACGAGCTTTAGAAACAGGTAGAAATGCGAGGTTTACCGAGCATTTCTCGCCTGTTTCGCAGCGAGTACAAATAAATTTTATATTTCCGACAATGTACGTATATTGTTTTTATCCTGCAATCATTTAAACCCCATTTTAAACTTCATTTTCTTTTTGAAGCGGGTCCAGGAAGACAGTAAACAACTTCGGCCATTTTGGTNTTTCAAACCAGTCGCCTGTCTTTTCTTCGTTTAAATTGGCGGTCCGGTTACCAGTCTACCCTACGAATACGAAAAAAAATATTCGTAGGGTCGTATTCGTCTAGTAAATACCACCATTGCAGGATAAATGATATTTTTCTGTTCATCCTGAGCCAGATCATTTATTACAATTAGCAAGTTGTTTATGTCCAACAGACGTTAAAAAGAAAGTATTGTCGATTTCAGCATTTATTTGTACTTGCAGTACTACATTAAAAAGTATAAAGTATTAAAATAATTGTAACTGTATGAAAATGATTTTTTTTTTGTATGCACGACTTTACGGTTCAGTGAAGGCCATGTAATTCAGATAGGTATGTAACAGGGGGTCCGGTGTCTGCTGCGTCACCGTCCCCTTGTATGTACTGACATATTTTGATACCGCCTGACGACAAACAGACGACAAATAATGATATCAACAGGGTTCGTTCCTCTGGGATCTGAGGTATGGTAGAAAACGATACAAAAGAAGTTAACGGATTTTAATAAAGACAAAATGTTCTTGTACGACAAACAATGATTGCATTAACAATTACAGATCCTAATATGTATTCTTAGTTTCTGATACATACCACAAAAAATGTCACCAATAAACAATAACGTGTAAATCCCTTGTCGTAAAATTAATATGATTCTTTTTGAAAACTGCAATAAATTAACAACCTTTGTAGTGTTGCATTTTTACACAAACTGTTAAATTAAATCTAATTAAAATAAAATTAAATTTACCGTTCTTTACATAACTAATTATATTATTTCCTCTGCAACGTAACATATTAAGGTTTTCGTTGAGTACAAGGTTCAGGCTAGATAATTAGACCATCTTCTATTGTTTTGCAAAAACCGTTACAGGAATATACCGTAGATAATGCAAGCTTTTACGTGAGAGGTACGAGCCAGATTTACCTACTGTATGAACGTTTTAGTTTGTGTTAAAAATTGCCAATATTTTTCACTGTATTTTAGCTTGAGATGAGTGTCTTGTCACAGTCGAATGATACCTTGCTACCATTGGAATGTTTTTCTGCACCACAAAAAAAAATAAAAATAAATAAATAAATAAAATAAGCGGTCCCGATACGTACGGCAACCGTTACGTATTTTTATGGGATATCTCTATTAGATGTTATTAATGGTTCTATTCTGGGTCTTGCGTTTGTCCAATATTCTGGATGCAATTGCTTTGCCTACCGATGACAGACTCTACAAGTCATCGTAACTACATACATTAATAGCCAATTTATCATCCACATCCATAAATTAGAGTTATACTATTCAGTTTACACAAAATATTCTATAAGTGGACCTAAAAAGCAAGATTTAACTTTGCTAAATACACCTAGGCAAAAGCAAGTTTTCACTTTGCTTTTCTTGACTGGACCAATGCTGATATATGTGTTTTCTCAAGTAGAACTTAACTGTATGATTATTTATCCAATTAAATTACTGACACTTTTTTTCAAAAATTGTGTCTTGTCACGTATGCAAATACTATCACTATTTCAATCAAAATTGTCTTATCTATTATTATTTCATGAAATATCTTATCGTCTCATCAAATGTGTAGGTTGATTGTAGGTGAATTAAAAATCTGACCACGATTCCGTACACAAAAAAATTGACAACTTCGTTTCCCACGAATAAATTTGCTCGCCGCGCCAACTTCGTAGTGAAAGTGACCTTTCCAAGGAATAAACACAGTTGTCGAACTATCTATCTAATAACACTCTTAACGTCTCTGTCTAACTGCTAAATGTCGTCCGACTTCTCAAACCACCACATGTAGTTTGGCAGAAAATCCGCCCGTCATTCTAGGATCCTCGGATCTCATTATCCGTCTTCTAACATCATACCCGAGGTATCTTTGGTCATATGAACGCTTCCAATTATAATGTCATACAATAACCGTTATTGTTTTTTATTTTATTTATTTATTTATTTATTTTTTATTAGTTATTATTATTTTTTTTTTGCTTCGTTAATCGTTTGCCAATGCATTTCAGACATGCATGAAAAGCTGGTTCTTTTTCATATTATTACTCGCCGGGGTACGGATTTTTATCACCTAAACTCATTTCTGATTTTGAATTTTTTAATAAGCGAACTCATTTGTAGGTGTCAAAACTTAAAAAGGTGAAATACCAAATTATAAAACAATATTTCTATATGCAACACACATTTTGTGTGTTGTTTCTTTTTTATGCGAACATAGAGAAAAATTTGTCAATTTTAGAGAAAATTTCTTGGCGTATGGGTAAGTTTTATAGATGTAGAAAGTTTATATGACTTGAAAATTGCTATAATTTGTGCTAGGAAAAAGAAGGGAAACGGAGAATGTGTCAAAGTGACAACGACCCAAAGGGGACTAATTACAACTCAAAGCCATCATAAGATCTTCAATGAACGGTGAGGAAACCCCGCACCCGACGGCAGGTCGAAGTTGGTCCCTCAATAAAGAGTAATCAAGTGCAGAGAAATTAACATCATCCTAGACTCCCATAGACATAAAATGAACTAACTAGAAAACAGACAAGACACACTAAGGCTTAATAAATTTCCTGACTTAGGACAGGCGCAAACCTGCTGCGGCGGGGTTAAACTAGTTTTATTTGGGCCCAAACCTTTCCCTATAGCCAATGTGATAATCAAAAAACAATCGTAACAACAGTAAAATTCAGCTGGCAACAGGACTGAGTCAATTGTGAAAAATGAAACTGAAATTGGAACTGCTATAATGTGTGCTAGTTGTAAAGGCGATGTAAATGTACTTTCATTTTACAACCACTTTTAATAAGTTTAAACTACTCAAAGATGAGTCCAAAGAAGGACAAAACTGAGATGAAATCGGAAATATTGAAAGATCTGCTTTATTTGTATATTTAAAAGTAATAGTTTTGTCATTTAAATCATGTTTTTATATTTAGGAAAGAAAATTGAAAGACTAGCAACAATTGTCAGAATATGGAAATGAGATGCACACGTGGTTCTATAGACTATTGAACTGAATCAATTTTAAAAAAAGTCTTATAGCTATATTCTGAATTTATTTGAGTTGGGGTACGATTTATTGATTTTTAGAAGCTATATGGTAAAGAAATGTCACATATGAGGATTGTGTGTAAACCTCATACCAATGCCAATTTCTTATAAATGGGGGGTATCAGTCAACGTTTGGAAGTAATTGAAGGAAAACTTTTCAACATTTCGTCGGGTGGGTCCAAATGGGGCCCTGTTCCACCATTGCGTGCAGGTTATGCTCATGTTGACATGTTTTATTTTGAAGAGGGGTTGTATACGAACTTTCAAAAATAGGTGGGGTTGGGAAATGAGGGTGCACGGGGGGGGGGGCTATTTCAGCCCATGGACTAAATTAACCTACAGATATAAGTACTTTCAAGATATTGGCAACAAGGCTAATCTGCAACTTAGGAAAAAACGAAAATTGAAAGATGAAATAATAGAAACACGAAAGTATATAAAATTAAACTAAACGGCAATATATTTCTGAGTTCACTAGTAAAGGGGCGACACATGAAGTTGTTTTCTTTAAATAGCACATCTGGTTGTTAAAGGGAATTTAACTTTTAATTGAAATAAGTAAGTAAATAAAATGTTAAAAATGTTTATTCTTTTTTAAGTATATTACTTTACTTCATTGTGACTTTCATACAGTGATCAAATATTTATTTATGGAAAGGGAAAACACTTCTCGACAAAATTCTGATATTTAGAGACTTACTGAAAGGACATACATGTCGAAAAGGTCATATGCAGAAAAAAAGGAATTTTTTTAGTCTTCGATGGTAGAACTGGCATTTTCTTTTTTTTTCTCGCAAAATTTTGTGTATTCACTACCGCTGTGTCTGTCTCTACTGGAAAACTTTTATTACCCGAGGGACTTGTCAACCCGGTTTTACAGCACATTATATTGTTAACCCGAAAAAGTCATTTGAAAAATACAGTATCAAAAGAGTTGTGATATGATAAATGTAAGGAGTATATCAATGCCTTATTCTTCACTGATAATAACATACTCTTTAAAGTCTCGGTCTGTCATTCTCTCTCAATATTTGGTTTTCCAAATGTTTGTTTGATTTCAACTTCCAATAAACAATGTTTTAGCTATATTAGGACGAAAACAAGTAAATCAATTCAAAAAAGTTTAAGTTAAAGGAGAAGGAAATCAAGGTGGAAATAATATGATAACTAGGACAACGAGTTTTGATTGCCACTGCAAAAGGATTGAAATGGGTAGGGGCAGGGCATTTAGCCTTCTATACGAGACCCAGAGACTTTGCTCTCTTTAGAATAATGTAGAAGGGGTGTTAATACTGCATTGAGCGTGACGTTTCTCCACACAGTTTGGATACAAGTATCCGCGGCCATGCTTTCCTTATTACAACCTGACTACCCTGCATAGACGGGGAATTCCCCTATCCACCAGATTGAGACGCGCCATGAAAACCGATTCAGGTTTCCGGCCAAATATTCGGTTCATAGCTACACGAAAGAGATACATGTATATATTTGTGCTGAAGAAGAATAAACTTCAATTTCGGCATTTCGTTTTTTTTTATATTTTCATTTAACTCGTGGTTGCCTTTGAAATTTCATTTACTTTAACTATCAGAACAAATAATACAGTGAAAATCAGGATTACTTTGTCTAACAGACGCCCCCAATTTTGATAATGAAAAATATTCCGTACTTGTACAGACCATCTCGATCCATCTCCAGTTGTGTTTGTAATAATTTAAATAATTTTGTACAAATTGGTAATTATAGCGATACTAAAACATGAAGATATTATCACCATGTGAAATAGCACAGTAATTGCATGCTATGTAGCAGACGACAGTTTAATTATTATTTAATCCGTCAACAAATCTACAATTTCTGCTATTTTAATTTCCACATGCTAGTTTTCATTGCATTGATAAAATAAAAAAAATTAGAGTACAAAAATGGAAAAATATAAATGTCGTATAGTCTAATAGGGTTTTGAAATCCATTTTTTTCCAATATTCTATACAGGACTTGTTTCAACAGTTTCTTCGAAAAAAAAAAATCAAGTTTTTTTTTCTGTTTCCTAGCAGTGACAGAAGAAATGTATGACTCATTTTGCTTCAGTTACAAATCGTTTGTTATTTTAGATTATAAACATTTGAAATAAAAATTGACTGACCGATCTTTTCATACATTTAATAATGAAAGGATATAGAGTAAATGCACAAATGAAAAGATCTCTACAATAACATGGTAAAACTGAGCGATGGAACAACACTTTCATTGACGTTTTTCATATTGAAAGTACCACAATGAGCTTGGCTTATACTTCATAGTTACTTCAAGTCGGCGACTTCCACCGGTTTGAGCTGAAGTCAAACAACACTACATCTGTGTTTATTCTCATTGATGTTGGGTCGTCATTAAGGAGACTCACTCGTCACATTTTTGAATTTGTGTCAGATTTCGGAACTCCTCTGGTTTTGTCCAGTTCAATGGCTTAAAAAAAATTTGCACACGGACCCCCACTTTTCATTTCATGAATATATTCTACAAGTTTAATTAAGACACCTGACAAGTTTTCATAAAATTCTTGATATAACTTCTTAGGTTTTAGACAAAAAATTATCCGAATGTTAAATTAAGGGAAAATGCAGAGAAATTCATTTCCCGCCAATTTTTTTTAATGACTTGTATCTCGGTAAAAAGCACACGGACCTATATATTTCTTTTTACCATTTCATTTAGTCTACAATGCTTAGTAAATTAAAATAGGTTTCAAGAAATCCTTGATATAAACAACATCAGGAGTGAGCCTCCTTAAACATAGGATTGACTGGAAAAGTGTTCTGACAACCGTTGTCATCCGTTGATAAACAAAAAGATTCACAGAAGACAATAACAACATATAAACAACCACAGTGTATAAATTGAGTAAATTGCAAGAAAACTTAATATATAATAACAAAAGGTGAGATATGAGTACTATAAAACGAATGAATAGAAAAACATTTGGAAATAACATTTTAAAAAATGCCGAAATTTGAAAGTATGATAGTGTATCCATAACAAATAACTAAATACCGAAGTTACTGTTACTGTAGCATATTCGATGGCTTCGGATTAGTCGAGGAGCTATTGTTTTAATACTATATTCGATGGCTTCGGATTTGTCGAGGATCTATTGTTTTAATACTATATTGTATGGCTTCGGATTTATCGAGGAGCTAATACTATATTCTAACACTTCCAATTTGTCGAGGAGTTATTGTTTTAATAGTATATTCTATGGCTTCGGATTTGTCGAGTTTGGCCTTGCCACATGTGTCGCCTTTGTTTTTGTTTCGCCATGTAAGATGCTTTTATTATTGAAGTTTGGGTCTCGCTTTAAGTCAAAAATTCAAATTAGTTATGCAAATGAGGTGTTACTAATTCAACCAGTTCCCACTAACTTTAATTCTAACAACAAACCCTAACATTTATGTATAACCCTTATGTAATAACAGTTACCCTAACCCTAATGTATATAACTAAAACCCTTATGTATATAACTATAACCCTAATGTATTTAACCCTAACACTAATGTGTATAACACTAACCCTTATCTATATAACACTAACCCTAATGTATATAATAGCATATGGATGTAACAATTAACTTAATGTATATACCTAACCCTTTGGTATATAACACTAACCCTTATGTAATAATCCTAACCCTTATGTATATAACAGTAACCCTAACTCTAATGTATATAACAATAACATTTACCATTATCTAACCTTAACCATGATATAACTATGATCTAACTCTAATCCTAACTCTAATCCTAACTCTAATCCTAACTCTAATCTAACTCTAATCTAACTCTAATCTAACTCTAATCTAACTCTAATCCTAACTCTAATCCTAACTCTAATCCTAACTCTAATCTAACTCTAATCTAACTCTAATCTAACTCTAATCCTAACTCTAATCTAACTCTAATCCTAACTCTAATCCTTTTACCTTAACCTTTTGTTGTAGTGTTGTAAGATAACCAGTTATG
>MJUU01066904.1:16780-42331 GCA_002080025.1 Modiolus philippinarum
AAGAGCAAGCCCGAGAAGGATGGCCTCTGTTGGAGGCATAGCAAGCAACCATGCCAGCAGGAAAAGACTATCCCAGTCGGGGGTAAGATGGTGGTTAAAGAGACTATGGAGACCCTCCGTCAAATAGATAAGGAAGTGGGTCTGGGGGGATGAGTAGGAAAAACAACAACGCTTTGGTGAAGCACTTCAAGGAGAAAACAACCCGTAAATTTGCCTGTCAGGAAGTCTTCAGTAAGAAGCAGCTTGAAGCGCTAGCAAAGAATTGCGGCCTTACCGAGTACTCTCGGCTCAAAAGAGACGGTTTGATCCAGCTGGTCAAAGAGGACATCAAAAACGTCCCAGTCGAGAAGGAGATCAAGATCATCGATATGCGTAAAGCTCCTCTGAATAGGGTATCGGTTGTCATCAAACCTTTAATAAAGCCGCATGACATAGCCCAATTTTCGAAGCACAATCTCCACCAACATCTTAGATGCTGTCACTAAAAAAATTGATTTAAGGTTCACTTAGTGTTCTTTGCAGAGCTGGTGAAAACGAGCCTCACCATCGGAGAAAATATCTACGTCACCCCTCCCTTCAGATCATACACTCCTGTTTTTAAGGGGTTCACACTGTTAGTACCTTATTCGTTGTAGCGTTTGTTTTATGCACTGTTTATTAGTCTGCGTCATTTACGTTCTCTGCCTGTATGTAATCCATATATTGCTATGCATGCTGGATATACGATTTTTGGCCTTTGCTTCGGTATTCATTTGGAAATTAATTTATATACACGACAATGATCGCGGAATCTGATGAACTGGAATTTGAGATTGCCTCAATGATGGAGAAGGTCAAGGAAAGTATGGCAAAGTAGAGCGGGGAGCGGTTGGACTTTCAGTAGCATCGAGAAGCTAGAAATCCATCTCTTACAAAGTAAGCCGCTAAAGGGGATTCCTTCATACCAACCCCATTGGCAATAGCGAAAAAGAAGGTGATCGTCAACGTGAAAAATGAGGATGATCGCTGCTTTCATTAACCGATACTGGCGGCCCTTCATCAGGATGAGATAGATGTCAATCATACCTACCGCGTAGCTCAGTACAAGAAATGCGGAGATGAGCTAAAATGCAAAGGCATCGACTTCCCAGTCTCGCCCAAGGCGATCTATAAATTCATGAGGCAGAATCCAACCATTAACGTCAATGTCTTTGCTTTCGATGGCGCAGATCTCATCTTCCTGACTCGCGAAGGCAGGCAGCATTACTGTTGGATCAAGAGCCTCTCACGTCTTTTGACCCTTCAAGTGATCGGTCACAAAGAATCAGTCTACTTCTGTCGGAGATGCTTGTGTCACTTCTCTAGGCAGGATATCTTGGACAAGCATATGCAATATTGCAGCATGAAGGATGCAATAAGGATCGAGATGCCGGAGGAAGGGTCCACTATAGCCTTCCACAACCACAAAAAAGCTGATGAGACTCCCATTCTTGATCTATATATATTTTGAGTGTTTCACGGAAAAGATCGATACGTTTCAGCCGAATACTCCGCACTCCTACACGAAGGCTTATCAATTACAGCTACCATCGGACTTCTGCTAACGCGTAAAGTATGCCCAAGGGGACTACATGAAATCGGATGTCTACTGCCAGGAATATGCAGAAAAGAAATTAGTGCAGTTTATCGAAGAGGAAGTGCAGGCAATCCGTAAACTATACAACGAGACCAAGCCCATATGGAGATTACTGACGGGGATAAGATTAGCATCGCAGAAATCACACACTGCTACATTTGCAGGGAGGATTTGGGATAGGATAATGTGCGGGACCACGACCATCTTACCGGGAGGAATCGCGGCGCAGCACATAACCAGTGCAATTTCGATTTCCAGCTCCCTAGCACGTCCCAATCATCTGCAACAACTTGAGCGGGTATGATGCCCACATCTTCGTCAAGGAGCTTGGATACATTGAGGGTAAGATCAACTGCATCCCAAATACCGATGAGAAGTATATCAGCTGCTTCAGCAGCTAGATAATCTGATGATAAGGTTCATAGATTCGCTTCATGCTCAATTCGCCTGATTACTTGCCAAGACCCTCACCCTCGCCTATTTCAAGACAGTGAAAGCAAGATTTGACCATCGCTATGAGTAACAGTGTATTTCCCTACGATTTTATGGATGGGCCGGCTAAACTGGAAGACACTCAGCTTCCACCTGAAGAAGCCTTGGAGAGCACACTCTCCGGAGAGCATATCAGCGATGAAGATTACGTTCATGCTCAGAGGGTCTGGGAGACCTTGCAGTGAATTTCACAATCTCTACTTAGAAACACACGTCTTGCTGCTAGCTGACATCTTCGATATTTTTAGGGATATCCATGTCCAACTATGGACTCGATCCTGTCCACTACTTCTCCCTCGGGCTAGACTTCGATACCGCCCGCAAAACCACTCTGGTCAGATTCGAGGTACATTCCGATCCATATGCTGATGATGTTCGAGAGGGGGACAAGGGGAGGACTGGCTATGATTTCTACCCGCCATGTCCAGGCCAACAACCCCTACATGGAAACCTACGATCGCTTCCAGCCCACCAAGCATCTCACCCACTTCGATGTCAATAATCTCTACGGATGGGTGATGGCGCAGCCTCTTTACATGGGGACTTTGAGTGGATGGAGCCGAGGTTATTGACGAGATCCTCAAATATCCCAACAACAACGAATATAACCTGTGCGAATGAATGCACTGTTTAACAACAATTTTTGAAACAATAAGATAATATCTTACTTAGTACATGGAAAAAGTAGAAAAGGTGTGCTCTATGAAAAATAGAGGGGTGAAAGGAAGGCTTTTAATTTGAGGAGAGAATGCAAGTATGTGATAAATTCATTCGTACAGGCCAAAGTGTTAGACAGATAATCTTTTTATTGCCTGCAGCTATGTACAATTTGTATTTAAAGTGCATACATTTTCTCTAATACGGAAAGCCCAAATAGTGAAAACATACTGAAATTAGTAAAATGTATAATAAATAAATGTATTGCCTAACAACAATATTTAAACAATAAAATAATCTTTGACTTGGTAAATGTAAAAAGTAGAAAAGGTTTGCTCTGTGAAAAATAGTGTGGTAAGAGGAACACTTTTTGGGGATTATTATATTTGAAAAAAATAATTACATACATACAAATAAAGTATTTTCCAAACACCAACAGTTGCTTATTTAAATCCATTACTATTAGGTAAAAATATTTCAATGGCAGGATAAATCCGGTCCATATATTTACCCAAAACACCCAAAACTACCCCAAAATACCCAAAACTACCCAAAAACTGTCCAAAATTACCCCAAAACTGTTATATTACGCAATAATTTATATTTCAGTTTTTATTCAAAGAACTTAAAGTAATAACTGTAGGATATATGCTTGGTGATACGTATTTTGAACTGTCTTGTATACAACACAGTGATGTTTAACCCCAATACTTTTGTACGTTGTTATTTTATTAAAAGGATGTAGATTATCATCCTTGTCTGTGGAAATGATACGTTAAACATTTTACATTTATTTCAAAATAATTGAGTTTAAGTTGATATCAATAGTGTATTAGTATGATAAATCCTCACCACAAATTCAAAATAACTGGAGACACAGACTCCAGACTGTGGCAATAGGATAAATTGCCCTTAGCTTATTTTGGCTTTACATTTAGATCATTTTGGTTATTTGTTTCTCTATCAGTTTTAAACATCTTTGAGTTTAAGGTCTTCCAAACGTTTAGATTTTATCTGCACTGAAGAGACATAAGTTGTTGAAATGCGCATATGCAGAATTTAAATTCACAGTAACTTCGGTATTAAGTTAATATAAGTTTTGTGTAGAGTAAATATTAAAACTTGAAAATGTGAGTTTTATTTGCTATCTGAAAATATGAAATAAAGGACTGGGATATTTCTTACCTGGAAGTTGTCACGTGTCCTATTCAATACACAAGACATGTTTAAAAACAATTCTTGACCAAAAACAATAAAAAAGTAATAAAGTTGATATTTGTTCTTTCAAAAAGTTATATTTTAAGTGTTTTTTTGTGTTTTGGTGTAGTTTTTTTTTTTTTTGGTGTTTTTGGTAGTTTGGGGCTGTTTTGGGGTTAGTCTATAGACCCGGATAAATCTTACATACCATCCTTATAGTTTAACAGAAACAAGATTAATTACAAACTGAGTACATTTTATTTCATAGTTGGTTAAAACAACTGGTTATTACCGAAGGTCTTTTTCTCATATGGAATATCTTAATACAGAACCAATTATGGAAATTGTAAAGCCATTGATTAAACCACTCGAAATGTAAATATGTGATAAATGCGTTAGAGAACGATAAGCCATGCTGTATAAAATGAATGCTCGGAGCTAAAGCTCCTCGCACTATATTTCATAGAGCATGGCTTATCATTCTCTAACCCTGAGCATGGCTTATCATTCTCTAATCCTTACAAGGTGTTGGAGAAGTTATCATACGTTGTCTTTGTAAACTTTTAGTGTAGATGTGAAAAACAAAAATAAAATGAAACAAAATAAAATAAATACATAAATAGGCGATCGAAATATTACAAAATCGAGGGCACAAAAGTTTCTAGTAGAAGACCCTATCCGTAAAAACTTGCAAACAAAACATTATAAAATTAACAGATTTTAATTTAGTTTTGTGGTATGTGATCGCTCGAAAATACAGCAACGACGATTTGGTTATCGATGCGATTTTCATCTTATTTACCAGTCCTTGATTGATAAATTTTCGTTCGATCAGTACTTTTCAGAGAGGGAATTTTTGTGGGCAAAGTCGGAAATTTTCAAGATATTTTGATTAAAAATGGCATGTAGAAAATCAGCTAGTTCTTATCTATTTCAATACTTCTATTAAATTGTATCTATTTATTTATTTTTTGCTTGCATCGACTCTCTGTGTATTTCATTTTATTCAGAAACATCGCAGGAAAATAATTTTTCTCAAATGATCAATGTGTTTCACACCTTCAAGGTGAAATTATCCAATTAACGACAGTAGCAATAAACGACTATAAGTGATCGCTTCTACATCACAGATTTCAGATGCCCGAGGTTAGATGAGAAAAGATACCTGTTGTTTTTTATTAAGTTTTTGTGTAATCACTTTATGTCAACATTTTCAATCTTTTGTTCAATAAATGCAGACGAAAAAATGCCTTTCATTGGAATTTTGTAGACATATGGGATGCACCATTTTGGATATTTAAAATATATAAATGGAACTGCATTTTGAATGCACACTTTCAATTGCAATAGTAGGTACATCGTAGTGATTTTAAACAGTATGGTTAATGATAAGAAAATTTTGCCAAAGCAAACGGTTCAAAAACAATCATGTGATTAAAACGTGGTTAACGTATCTAAGACGTATTGAGATATCGGAAGTAATCCAGATTTGAGAAAAATCGAATGCAAAAACTTACATTTCTCAGATTGAGGTGCGGTTTTCACCAAGTGATATAAAATAACATTCTTTACCATACATGCTATTATGGAAAAAAGGTGTAGTTTAAACTGAAAGGATTCCTATCCGCACTCCTTGATCGACGTGGTTGACGTGATGAAGTCACCGCCCAATCCAAGTGGTATCGAACTCTTCTTCTTCGAGTAGGAAATTAACGTGACCGTTCCGCGACCTCGACCCCTCTTGCAAGAATTTCATGGTCTTCGAAGACTTGATGCTGAGCAAGCAGAGCAAGTGCAAAGACTTCACCGTGCGCAGTCTCTATAATGACTTATAATGTGGATTGCTTCTAATTCTCGGCCAACATTACTTCAAACTCCCGTGGCAATCGATCTGAGAGAATTCAAACTCCATCTTTCTCTTCGAGCAGAATGCCAGGAATCGCTATCATATCCTTCGGGACCATTGCAGTGATATCATGCCGGCTTAAATTTGACTCCCTTTTGTGACCACTCTCGGGCAGAGCCTGAAGGATTCATGACCATCGATCTCACGATACCATGACGGCAAGATAGTATCAATGAAATCTAGATAGGTTTATCGAATATAAGATAAAGTAAGGAACAATTGCAGGATTTTTCCCTTTAGAATCAACGGGACTAAGATCGGGAGTCCGATAAATCTCCTAAGACCCTGAATATGAGCAACAGTGAGAGCGGGTGCTTATTTCAGGCATGGCCCAGGGTATAAATGTAGAAGCTGCAGTGCTGACAGGTAAGTTCATCACATCGATGAGCAGGATTTCGAAGGAAGGAGCTATAATTCCCACTCTCGCCGGAAACCTCGGCCGCCGCCAAGATTCACGTGCTGAATAAAAATCGTCCGCGGCCATCAATGCACGTACCTATCAATATCGCGCAGTGATAAATGCAAGAGGAACTCTAAGCTATTTTCTGTGACATGCTGCAGGTGTGGAGCTCCGATCGCTCGCGATAAGCCTTTGCACGATATCTGCGACGACTTTATAGCCATAACCAATTTCGCCACCGTCTGGTCGATTGTAGAAGTCCGGATGAGGTGGGAATACGATAATAAAAACGCGGGAGGATGACCTTTTTTCTGACCCTCAACTGGCATTGGGATCTAAGCAACGCTATGAGGCGTTCAATCCAACGCTTTGGGCGTTCGATTCAGCGCTTGAGAGCGTTCGATTCAACGCTTAGGGGCATTCGAAACAATGCTTAGGGGCGTTGACAAAGCTAGCAATAAAAGACGTTCATCAAGATCACCGATTTCAAGCAGTTTGAGGCTAGGGGACTGCGGGAGACAAAGCGCATCATCCAGGATAGCAATAGGCAGCATCGCACAGATAAGATCGGACTCAGTCGTGACCTCTCTAAGATATTCAAGCCTTTAGTTGAGTCGCAAACGGAGACCGCTTCTCAGATCACCAAAAAATCTATGATCTCTCATTCTCCCTATCTGCCCCCGTGCTTGCCCTTCCCCCGTGCCTGCCCTTCCTCCTGTCGCCGAGGACGACGACGACCCACTACCCGTTGAGCAAACACTGACTACCAACCTCGGTTCGTGAGTAACCCATTATCCCCAGCTCAGTATGACCCCCAAAGCCTATCACACCTTTGGACTCCCATCATGATTGGTAGTCTACCCGTTACTTTCGACTGTGACGATATCTTCGTCGACTTCGAGCGCTATAGGGTACCAGTGGCCTATGGAAGCTGATGATCCTGAGGCATCTTGAAGAACTAGAGGTGGATGACCTGAAAATCTGTGGTGATATCCTACGAGCGTCGAGTGCCATGTACCAAGGCAATTCAGCACTCTCGCAGACCCCCAAGGCTACCATAAGGAAGAAATGGAAGGCACTCGTCTCGTACTTCTATGAGCACACGATAAGTATCGGAGTAGAGTTTGAGACAGTCTTTCTTCAGAAATGTTTCGGCCAGTTGCTGGATCGTCTCAACCTTTGCGTCGCCGCCTAATAGGTAGGGAATAATGAGGTGCGCAACGTAATCGTGACCATCCTCGACGCCATGAGGAAATCCAGCCATATCAACAGAGAGGAGTACTAGATGCTGTGTATCAAAAGCTCTAAATTAATCTACGATACCTTTAGTAGTAAATCACTGTTATCGCTGAAGGTATGCAGTCGATGGACGAGACCTATTCGACGCCATGGCCAGTCTTGACGGACGAGTATTGACCTCTTTTGTCGCGAAGACAATGGGAAGCAAGGCTGTGAGCCCCGTTTTAATGCAGTGCTGAAAGGTTTGGGGAAAGGAGCGACGTAGGCCGTGGACCATGCTGTTCATCGAGTGACCCGCAAAAAGATATCCTCAGCACGATCTGTCGCCAGACCAAGAGGACCCCGCAGCAGCAGGTCCCCCTCAATAATCTCATCTCGGGTGGTGGTGTCACAACCATCCACGACTTCGTCCTGCGTTATAAATACATATATGATGGCCGATATGCTTACTATCACCGAAAGACAGAGTTTTGAGGAAAGTGTCCAGGAGTATCAGGTTCACGAATATGAACCCTAAGCTGGGGCTCGGCTAAATAACGCCGGTGCGGAGATTAGCATCAATATCGAGACCCAGGATCTCTTCCTTCATCCCGCATAGAACTAGCTTCTGATCGTGGGCCGACTTCTTAGAAACGATTATACCGCCTACGCTAATGCAGACCTAATATCGCTTTTCTATAATGGCGCCATATATCTCTTTCGAAGCATCAGCTACCGACTTTGCGGCCAGTAGATTGGGCACCTTAAGGACCTCGGCATCGCCACCACCATACTAGGGATGCTAATATTCTCCGACGATTTTTTTTTCAAATCGCAAGGTTTCATCCGGCTAGGGTTCAAGGATTCTACGGCTCAGGCTGAGGCACGGCTTCGGTTTTGATGAGGATAACCAAAATATCGTTTACGAATTCAAGCACGAACTCTCATTGGAGCGCAATTCGAATGCCAATGCGGCGCTGAGTGTCACCGGCGCTAAGGACGTGGCCAAAGAAGGCTTGAGTAAGTAAGGTCTCCTTGTTCGTTTCCCGAGGTACCCCTTCCGACGAAAAGAAGCTGCGGCTGTATAAGACCATCCAGAGCAAAACCAAGATAGATTGTAGATTTAGCATGAGGCAGTGCGACTCCATCGCCGTGCCCCAGACCTCGCCATTTCACTGGCGTCTATCCGCTAAAAGTGGGCACGAGAAACATCGATGGATCATCATTGACTTCCAGATGGATAGGGGCAATGATCAGTCACATAACGCCGCCGTCTTCGACCACTGCCGATTGCAAAATATCCAAGTGATCCCCAATGCTGATCGCTACCCCGTCGTGGACTTCAATGCTCGCTTCATATAATGCAGAGTCGCTAGGATCTACAAGGAAGTCGCCGAATTCCGCAAAAAATTGTACCGTATTGAAAGTTTGTTAAAATTTGCGGCGTCAACCCCTCCGACTTCATCGATCTTATCCCCTATTCGTCATCGATGAAAGTCTTCAGTCCAAGCGGCTGAAAGAGTCGGCCGTTGACATACAGATCCGAGCCGACTTTGAGATCAACATTCCTGCAAATAAGCCTTCGCCCTGTTCATCTCGAATCGAATCGTCTAGTTTGATTCGATAGTCAGAAGATAACGTCGTCTTCTGAGGAAGTTAGATAAATGAACGTTTCACTTTTGCGGAAAATTGCCATCAATACCGAGCCACTTATTCATGGCGTAGATGTGACTCAAAGAATATTATATTTAGTATTTTGCGAAGTTAGTGCAGAGTTCATGCTTATGCAGCTTTTTCTTATTCTTCATTCCGGAAATAATTCTTCCGTGATGATATGTGTAAAGTACAACGTTCCATTTTTCATGAATAAATTAACTTTGTTACTTTGATAGTTTTCCTTTAGAGTCCTTTTCATCATTTCCCTATCCTCCTCTTTTGTCCTTTTATTGAAAGCGCCTTAGCGCTACGCTTCGCTGCGCTGCACTTCACTCAAGGCGTCAAGCGACAAAAAACCCAATCCCGTTATATCTAAGTGAGACATTTTACGCTCCTATCTCTATCTTTTTTTTTCTACCTCATTTCCTCAATAGATCGTATTAGAGGTACTGCTGGTAAGATTTCTTGATCACCTTGAATCTGGTGCTGTGAACGAATTCGCTTTGCAGGGGACCCTTCTATTTGTAGAGAGTGGGCCAGGCCTATTCCTTGATGGTCTCCTCTTCTCGATTTTTCAGACTGAGAATTTTGCTTTTTCCAAATTTTCCTTCAACTTCCACCACCTCCTAGATCTTATAGAGCACCCTTTTGGCAAGTCCTCAATTTGAGGGCTTCCTGATTCTGGTCATGCACCTTCCCCTGAAAGGCGTCCTCGCTGATGAAGTCGTCACCCCAATTTTGGGAGATTTCAACGATTCCAATGTGTATGAAAGTCATATTTCTCGTATTTATCTGATGCTCAATAGGAATTCCGTCCGTTTGCATCGAGCCGTGGGGGTTGAGGGTCCTATGCAAGATCTCCCCTTGAAAAGTGGGGTTGGTATAGAATCCCCATATGGAACTACTAGAATGGACAATCAGAGAAACTTAACGTGGTAACTGGACCCTGTAATTGAGGTCAGTAATTAGTGCTACCACTTGACTAAATATGATGTTACCACGAAGTTCCATTACCTTGATAATACAACATAAAAGTAACGTTAAAAATGCAAGATATTATCTTGTTAATTCGCTATATTATCTCAATGATTCAATGTTATGTTGAAATTTAGTAAATCTTTAACAAACAGAGGGAAACATTATATAACTTAGATAACCCCAGATATTCAATGAATAATCATGTAAATGCATACTATTCCATGATAGTCTTTTTTATTGAAGTTTTCTTAGCTGCATATGCGGATAACCAGTAGGAGATATCTTATTTACTATGTTTAAGAGTGTAGTTTATATGCTGAGGCAAAAAATGAAATGAAATCCACTCTTAGTTTCATGAATGAGTTAAAAATGGAAACTACACTTTTTGGGGGATTCTTTATTCAATAATCAAATAATACAAATTCTACCTTCTTTTTTTCTTTTCTTCCCTTTTTGTCTTTTTTGTAAACGATTTATATAAATGCCTGTGTACTGATATCCTATGTGTTAAATTTCTGCTGTTACTTATATCAATTATCTTACAATTCGTATTTGTTGACGTGACTGTAATATTATTTATTTAATTTTGCAGGCGGTGAAGTGGTTGAAATAGAACAATAGAAATTGAGCTCTCGTTTAAATGAGGTAGGAATGTTACTTTTTGGGTTGTTTACCATAGATGCATAATTATTAAAGTTATTTCCAATGAAAAAAATAATAATATTTTTCATTCCTATATTTTGAGTATATATGAAAACAACGTAAGTTGCCGCAGGTGAACGTATTGATGCATATACAATGCACAAATTGGTATAAAAGGTCAATTTAGTGCCTCTCTTTCAAAGTGGATCCCCAAAAAGGCCATCTACAGATTTTACAAAATTTGTATACGGATTGTCAATTTCCCTATTAATCTATGTGCAAATTTTTATGTCCTACCTTTGTAGCGTTTCTCCAGAATAAAAGTTCAAACACGATCTAATTTTCATTTCTTAGATAGATAGATAGATAGATAAAACTTTATTTTGATTCGGCATATAATATAAATTTACAACAAAAGCTCTAATGAGCTTTTTTTCTTATGCAATCCTTCTGAGCTTTCTTTCAGGAATCAACTTTATATAAAAACGAAATTGTCAACAAATCATCCCAAAAGAATACGAAATTGTAACCACCCTTACATTACACTTCAAATACTATTTAAAACGTGTCAGAAAATCTAAAATTTAACGATGTGAAAATGCTAAAAGTCATACGTGCTCCTTAATTGCCCCATATATTTATTTCACAGTGAGTACAAATCACTAGAGAGGTAAAAATATGAAAATAGGAAAAAGAAGGGAAACGGGGAATGTGTCAAAGAGACAACGACCCAAAGGGGAGTAATAACAACTCAAAGCCACCATAAGATCTTCAATGAACGGTGAGGAAACCACAAAGTCCATTTCTCCCTACTTAAAAACTTGAAAAAGTGGATCCTGAAAAAGGCCATATACAGAAATCAATTTTTTATGGTTTATACGATGCATAATTGTATATTTAATAATAACCCTAAATTTTATTTCCATCCATGCCCTTTCTGGTTGACTAGGAATTTTTCTTTACTTTCATACAATTTGGATTATCAGCTAGAATTGGTTTTAAAACAATGTTTAATGAATTAATCAACGACAATTATATATTTCTCATATATCTGCACCATGCAGCGCTTGTTGCAACATAAGATACATAGTATGTGAAATGCAACAAAAATACTGCAAAGGTTAGAAAATTGATTTTTTATACCCTGACTGTGTATTCATTCACACATCTTGTTTATTTGAGGAGATGACATGTAAACAAATTTACAGGGGAGACAATTTTTATGAACTACTTCCCGGCCTGCTTTGTTAGATGATATAACTTGTGTATAATCCAATTATATTTAATTTGATACAGTAAAATATGTTTAACGTAACGAAGTTTCTAGTGACTGGATTGAATTTTGATGAATATGAATATAGCAAATAGATATTAATTCATATTTTCATATCTTACGATATTTTTCCTACATTTACAGAAATCATGTTGATTTATTTATGTTAAACAAATTTCAGGCTGAAATATTTAGTATAGTGTAAATATTCGTGGTAAAACGGCATTATATATTTATATTACAGTTATTCTCGTTTCTGAAGCTCGTCTTTGCCTACAACATATCTATAGTATATTTCTGTACATACTGCTAACGGGAATAAATAGTACCACCTAGTGTAGAAAATTGTAGCCCTCACCGTAAAAAGATTAGCATGGCATACTGTAGGTCCGGTGAAAATAAGTAATAGTGAAAACACGTGAGTGAAAACAACACCGCCGAAATTAATTAATGCTTTTCGTTATTTTCATTACGAACTGACTACATCAACTGTTCTTAAATTAAATAATAACATACCATGTTTGTACCTATCAAAATAGCATTATATATATTTACTTTTTTTGGTGGTAAAACTATCGCCTGAGCTTTTCTTTGGTTAAATGTTGCTTTTACTTTCATTAATTGGATATACAATTCATACGGCCACACATGTATACTTGGTAACAGCACGACGACCAAAACTGATTAAAATCGATGTTTTTACATTGCAATGCAATTTATTTAACGTACAATGAAAAGAAGTAAACTATCAGCGCAAAATCATGACAGAAACGGTAAAAAAATAAATTTGTCAATTTGCACTTTGGATAGAGTGGATACATTTTTAATGTTAGCAAAAGCAAATTTACATTTCAAACACACACAGTTCAACCAAACAAGAAACACGTTTATGTGTTCAGAGTTACTACAGTACATGTTTCAGTATTGCATTGAGCATGTTTGTATACTTTAAAAGTTTATGAGATTTTTGACAATTATTACCTTCCATTTTTTAATTTAATTTAATAATACTTTATTGCATTAAATCAAAGCAATGGGATTGGGCACAAGTTACTGCAACTTAATGTACGCCCTCTCCCTACAATAACAAATGGCATGACAAAAAGCAAACATCATACATATATCTGTGTAGAAAAAAAATAATAACAATATCTAAGTTTTCTCATAATGATATAAGAAAAAAATAAAATGAACTATACCTCACATAACTCATAGAAATCTTTCAGTAGTTTTTATATATTGAAAGACTTTTTCAAATATACTCAAATTTGTTTGCAATGTTAAATTATCCCTGCCAAAGAGTAATGTCTCGATATCCCGGTAAGTTTCTACATTCATATCATTGAGCTGTCTGAATAAAATTGTGCGTTCATTTTGGTACACTGGGCATTCATGTAAATAATGTATGACGTCCTCATAAAGTGAGCCACACTGGCATGAAGGACTAGCAACAACATTTATTTCAAATAAATCCGCATTTAGCGAACTGCACTGATGTCTCAATCGAGTGTGTATTATTACGAATTTTTTCGTGGTCCAGTACCAAAATAAGCTGGGGGTTTTAAATCATAGTTTTTTAATCTACTCTTGAATTGTGTAAGTGTTGTCCCATTTCTTACTCTTAAGTCTAGGTTATTCCAGATTCGAACAGAGGACGGTACAAAGGATTTTTCAGTCAAGCTTAACCTGCATCTAGGTATAACGTAATTTTCATTGTTTCTAAGATTATAATTATTCTGGTCATTTTTTAATGGGGGTAAACATTCATAAAGATATTGAGGACATAACCTATTGTGCATTTGATAGAATATTGATAGTTTCCTGTTATTGCGTCTCTTGGATAATTTTTCCCACCCTGTTTTAAAATATAACGATTCCCTGCTTGTGAATTTTGGCATGCCTGTTACTATTCTTGCAGCTTCTTATTGTATTTTTTCTAATTTTTCAGAATCACTTTCAAAACAACCATCCCATACTTCGCAGGCATATTCCAATAACGGCCTAATAAAACTAAGATAAATGCTGGATAGACTCTTGAAAGATAATGTAAATTTAAATTTCCTTAGAACATTAATTTGCTTTAATGCTGATTCAGCAATATTATTAATATGGTTTGTCCATTGGCCATTGCTTGAAAAAGTAATTCCTAAATGTTTGTGGGTTAGTACTTTTTCGATTTCTTCATTATCAAATCTTACGTTTATATTGGGCTGGGGAATATTAGTAATTATAAGTGCCTTAGTTTTCTTATGATTGAACTCAACTAACTAACCTTTTGACCAAGCATTTATCAATTGCAGGTCATCATTTATTTTAGTCTCGATTGTACTAATATCGTTGCTACTATAGGCGAGCGATGTATCGTCAGCAAAAAGCCGTGATATATTTACCTAAGTTATCGGTTATGTCATTAATATAAAGGAGGAAGAGTAAGGGGCCAAGTACAGAGCCTTGGGGAACTCCAGCATGCAAACTTCCAATGTTGGAAAGTTGGCTATTTACAAAGACTATTTGCTTCCTGTTGCTGATATAATCCTTCAACCATTCCAGCATGTTCCTAGAGATACCATAAGAACGTAATTTTGTTATTAAACCTTGATGCCAAACTCTGTCGAAGGCTTTAGAGATATCACAAAAGATTAATACATTTGACATTTTGTTATCCAAATTTAGGCAGATTCTATGATATATTTCTAATAACTGATATACAGTTGAGTGACCAGAAAGAAACCCAGATTGATAGGAATAAAGTAAAGAATTGTCTATTATATAATTATAAATATATTGATGAACAACTCTTTCCATTATTTTACCAACACAACTCAGCAATGATATAGGTCTGTAATTACAGGGGTCTGTTTTGTCATTCTTTTTAAACACAGGCATAACCCTAGCTTTTTTCCAAACATTTGGAAATTTGCAACTTAGCAATGAAGCATTAAATAATATCAATAGTGGTTTACTTATTGTATTTGATGTTCCTTTTAACATTTGATGACTAATTTTGTCCTCTCCGGCTGCTTTACCACATTTCAGATTTCGTACTATATCAATAATATCTTGTTGTGTAATGTGAATACTTGATAAACAACTACCCGTATACCTTCCATAGTAAGTCAGTCTACGTTTGAGGATGCTTATATACGAGTCATTCTACCGAAAGTGCAGGTTTTTTGTCCACGGCGTTAAAATAGCATTATAGATGTAATTCTTGGTTTTTTACACCTGGCAAAGAATGTATTAGGAAGATAACCTTATTTTCATCCATTAAATGCATTCTGATGACTTTTTTTAATAATAAAAGTGATATTTTAAGGAGTTTAATTACCCAACAACCAAGAAAAATGGTTTGTCCAGAGCTAGATTTTCAAACTTCACAGATGCATAAAAATTGACCAACGAATAACAAGTCCTATTGATTATGTCTAAATATAAGAATAAAACATAAAGAAGCAAAATTGACAGTTTCACTTGAAATTAAGGTTGTTTTGTATACAATTTTAAGTTTTTTAGGTCTGTCCAGACTTTTAAATTCCTTGCTGTTACCATTGAAAAATTTTATGTTTACTAAGACACCGATCTGAGCCTGATAATTTAACCACAGTGCACCTGTAGAAATTCACAACCTGCAACAATTGCAACATGGGACAGGTTTGTAGAGCGCACAAATTTAAAATCATAAGACATTAAAGGTAGGAACTACTGCTATAGTGCATTTTTGATTTCAGTGATGTTACCAGCTTTTTGACAGTAAGAACATATACTCAACAAAAAAAGTTTAGCAACACATTTTCAACCATTTTAAATTTTAACAAAAATGCTAAAATACTGATTAATCCTGATCTTGGCTAAAAATAACCGATATTTCCTTTTTCTCAACCATATAAAATTCTTCATTTTGTCAGATTGGGTGTAAGAGATACCCAATTCAAATTATGGTCCGAAAATTAACATGCACTTTTTTCCCGAAGGCGATTTTCATCTTTTGCAAAAAAGTGCAAAGATCACTTCGTGATCACCTTTACTTAATCAGTTCTGGTAATCCAAAATATTTTGTTGGCTTTCGTTGCATAAAAATGAAAAATCTGGCATTTTTGCATATCCCCCCCCCCTTTTTCAATGTTTTTCTTTTGGGGTCGGGTTAGCTTAAAATTAATGCAATATTCATAATTTATGGACAGACGTAATGCTAACGATAAGTCGAACTCAAATCCAGCTCAGAAATGTAAAATTTAATTTAATAATTGAGATTTGGTAACCTGAAAAATAGACCCTTTTTATCATACCAATTGTTGCTAAAGTTTTTGTGTTCAGTATATATCTTTTGCACAACATTACACTATATTAAGTGTAATGTGGGTACATTAAGAATAACCATTAAAGATTTTGAAGCACTCATATGGTTTTCCTGGAAAGCTGAAAAAATATCGAAAAGTTCAATTATGTTACCTTCTGTCCTGTTACCCTTCATGAGGGAACAGAATGGAACAAAAATGAATTTTTTCAATGTTTTTATTTCATTAAAAAACTAAACAAGGCTCGTATTAACGAATGCTTTAAGCAATAATGTTAACCAAATATTTCAATGCTTTCTGATCAGATTTAGAAGTATTATTAGTGTAAAAAGTAGTAAATGCTCGGATAAAAGTAACAGCACAGAATCTTAAGATGTAACAGGAAGGAAAAAAAAACAGTAAATTATAAATTTCTTTAGGATTTTAAAAAGGATTTTTTTAAAAGGGGAGTACACTGAATAAAAGAAATATTTTTCTTTCCATTTTTCAAACAAAATACGTTTACTAATCGACACAACTAGAAAAAATGGGAAAAATGAATATTTATGAACAGTAACAGTATGGAAAAAATTGGTAACAGCACAGAATATAAAAGTAACAGGAAGGAATAAAATTTTCAATCCTGTTACTAATAGTCCTTTTGTTACAGTGAATTCTATGCTGTTACTGTTATTAAATTTGCAAATTTATTCTAAAAATCATATAAACTAAAATAATATTTCTTTGTGAGTAAAGCTTAGAGCATTCTCTACCAGATAAATTCATCTCAGTTTGCAAAACTATTCTAGGATTTCTGAAAAAAATGTTTGAATTCCAGAACAAATTGAAAAAAATGCTAACCAAACGTCATAGGTACTAGAAAACGGGTATGTTTTTCTATAATTATTTATATTACAGGAAATTCAGAATATATTTTATCAAATATGATCATTTCTCTCAACATTTATCAAAGAAAAAATAAATTCATACTGTCTCTTCCGCCTTGTTTAGACATTTTAGAATATTGATCATATTGGTAACAGGATGGAACCTTCATGCCATTTCTTTTTATTTTTGTCACTATAGCAACCAGTCAGGTGAAAAATACAAATTACAGGTAGTAGTTTTGTAAAGCTGAATAATATTTCTTTCGTTTAAGATATTTAAGTGTTCATTTAAACCAACTTTTTGAGTTTTCTTGGAATAAAAAACCTGCAGTTTCGGTAGAATGACTCTTATGCAAATTTCTGTTTAGCTTTTTGATGGAAATTTTGGTATTTGGTTTTGATATTTTCCAGATTGTAAGTATTTAACCCGAACGGACGGCAAGAACTCAAATCAGAATTTTTTTTAAAACTGAATTGAAACTTGGTTTGTACCCGTGAAAAGAAGTCTTAACTTTTTTTAGCTTCAGAAATATAAATCCCACCACACTGTCGTCCAAGTTTTGACAATTAGCTTGACCTTTTTCTAGATTGTTTTTTTTTTATTAAAATTGCTTCATGCTTAATTAATTATGTAAAAATCGCACTTTTGATCTAAAAAGCGTAGGCAAAGGCCGACTTCTGCAAATTGGACCGATACAACAAATGTCCCTACTGTGATTTTGTGACTTATATGAATATTTGATTAATCAACTTCCTTTCTTAAATAAAACATATTGTGATCAAATGGGAAAAGACAATAGAAATGAATACACCATGTTGCATTTTGTCAACTTTCAACGAAAGAACTGTTAGTTACTGCTATAGAAACAAGCATTAAATCATTCACAGTATCACATCATTTGACATCTTTGAGTTTATGGTCTTCCAAACATTTAGATTTTATCTGCACTGAAGAGACATAAATTGTCGAAATGCGCATATGCAGAAAGTAAATTCACAGTAACTTCGGTATTTAGTTATTTGACCTAGTTCAGAAGGTCAGGTGAGGACACATTTATAAATCTGTATGTAAAATTTTCAGATTAACCAATCGCCCATTGGCATAGTCAAAAGTAGTATTATTTATAAACAAACCCATGCTACTTTCACTTTGCACAAAGGTGTTCATATTGACATTGCTCATTTTATCATGAAATAATCCCGAATTGACAACAATAGTGTTTTAATGATGCTCGCAGCTTGTGCCTAAAATGTGCATGCCTAAGGATCTGCCTATCATAGTCGGCAACTTGCATATCCCAATTCAGAAATTACAAAATTTAATGTATTTATTTACTTGAAATACTATTAATAGACTGTCATTTCCGGGAAATCATCAATTCAGGTATTAAAAGGCAAAAACTGCTAATCTGAAAAATATACAGCAGTGTCTTGTTTTAAATTACATTAAACCCCTCGTAAAGTTATGACCCATATCTGTCGCTGTGTTGAGTGCCTGACTGGGTTCCCTCTTATAACATCCACACCAGATGTCCAAAGTCGGCCCTAAATACGTTCCTCAGCACCCCGGTGACCATCTTTGAATGACTGCCGCAAGTTTCCTACGGCAATACTTTTAAAATCCCTTGGTAGAATGAAAGTTGGGGCCCATATCAGTCGCTGTGTTAACGCCTCTGATAACGTCCACACCAGATGTCCAAAGTCAGCCCTAAATACGTCCCTGAGCACGCGGGTGACCATCTTTGAATGACTGCTGCAAGTTTCCTACGGCAATACTTTTAAAATTCCTTGGTAGAATGAAAGTTGGGGCCCATATCTATCGCTGTGTTGAGTGCCTGACTGGGTTACCTCTTATAACGTCCACACCAGATCTCCTAAGTCGGCCCTAAATACGTTCCTGAGCACCCCGGTGACCATCTTTGAATGACTGTCGCAAGTTTCCTCCGGCAATACTTTTGAAATCCCTTGCTAGAATGAAAGGTGGGGCCCATATCTGTCGCTGTGTTGAGTGCCTGACTGGGTTACCTCTTACAACGTCAACACCAGATGTCCAAATTCGGCCCTACATACATTCCTGAGCACTCCGATGACCATCTTTGAATGACTGCCGCAAGTTTCCTACGACAATACTTTTAAAATCCCTTAGTAGAATGAAAGTTGGAGCCAATATCTGTCGCTGTGTTGAGTGCCTGACTGGGTTACTTCTTATAACGTCCGCACCAGATGTCCAAAGTCGGCCCTAAATATGTTCCTGAGCACGCGGGTGACCATCTTTGAATGACTGCCGCAAGTTTCCTACGGCAATACTTTTAAAATCCCTTGGTAAAATGAAAAATGGGGCTCATATCTGTCGCTGTCTTGAGTGCCTGACTGGGTTACCTCTTATAACGTACACACCAGATGTCCAAAGTCGGCCCTAAATACGTTCCTGAGCCCCCGGTGACCATCTTTGAATGACTGCCGCAAGTTTCCTACGGCAATACTTTTAAAATCCCTTGGTCGAATGAAAGTTGGGGCCCATATCTGTCGCTGTAATTAGTGCCTGACTGGGTTACCTTTTATAACGTCCACAACAGATGTCCAAACTCGGCCCCACTAAGTAAATACGTTCCTGAGCACCCCGGTGACCATCTTTGAATGACTGCCGCAAGTTTCCTACGGCAATACTTTGAAAATCCCTTGACAGAATGAAAGTTGGGACCCATATATGTCACTGTGTTGAGTGTCCTACTGGGTTACCTCTTATAACGTCCACACCAGATGTCAAAGGTCGGCCCTAAATACGTTCCTGAGCACCCGTGTGACCATCTTTGAATGACTCCCGCAAGTTTCCTCCGGCAATACTTTTAAAATCCCTTAATAGAATGAAAGTTAGGGCCCATATCTGTCGCTGTGTTGAGTGCCTGACTGGGTTACCTCTTACAACGTCAACACCAGATGTCCAAATTCGGCCCTACATACATTCCTGAGCCCCTGGTGACCATCTTTGAATGACTGCCGCAAGTTTCCTACGGCAATACTTTTAAAATCCCTTTGAAGAATGAAAGTTGGGGCCCATATCTGTCGCTGTGTTGAGTGCCTGACTTGGTTACCTCTTATAACGTCCACACCAGATGTCCAAAGTCGGCTCTACTAAGTAAATACGTTCCTGAGCACCCCGTTGACAATCTTTGAATGACTGCCGCAAGTTTCCTACGGCAATCCTTTTGAAATCCTTTGGTAGAATGAATGTTGGGGCTCAAATCTGTCGCTGTCTTGAGTGCCTGACTGGGTTACCTCTTATAACGTACACACCAGATGTCCAAAGTCGGCCCTAAATACGTTCCTGAGCCCCTGGTGACCATCTTTGAATGACTGCCGCAAGTTTCCTACGGCAATACTTTTAAAATCCCTTTGAAGAATGAAAGTTGGGGCCCATATCTGTCGCTGTGTTGAGTGCCTGACTTGGTTACCTCTTATAACGTCCACACCAGATGTCCAAAGTCGGCTCTACTAAGTAAATAAGTTCCTGAGCACCCCGTTGACAATCTTTGAATGACTGCCGCAAGTTTCCTACGGCAATACTTTTGAAATCCCTTGGTAGAATGAAAGGTGGGGCCCATATCTGTCGCTGTGTTGAGTGCCTGACTGGGTTACCTCTTATAACGTCCACACCAGATGTCCAAAGTCGGCAATAAATACGTTCCTGAGCACCCCGGTGACCATCTTTGAATGACTGCCTCAAGTTTTCTACGGCAATACTTTTAAAATTCCTTAATAAATGAAAGTTGGGGCTGATATCTGTCACTGTGTTGAGTGCCTGACTGGGTTACCTCTTATAACGTCCACACCAGATGTCCAAAGTCGGCAATAAATACGTTCCTGAGCACCCCGGTGACCATCTTTGAATGACTGCCGCAAGTTTCCTACGGCAATATTTTTAAAATTCCTTGGTAGAACGAAAGTTGGGGCTCAAATCTGTCGCTGTCTTGAGTGCCTGAGTGGGTTACCTCTCATAACGTCCACACCAGATGTCCAAAGTCGGCCCTAAAAACGTTCCTGAGCCCCCGGTGACCATTTTTTAATGACTGCCGCAAGTTTCCTACGGCAATACTTTTAAAATCCCTTTGAAGAATGAAAGGTTGGGCCCATATCTGTCGCTTTGTTGAGTGCCTGACTGGGTTACCTGTTATAGCGTCCACACCAGATGTCCAAAGTTGGCCCTAAATACGTTCCTGAGCACCCCGGTGACAATCTTTGATAGATTGCCTCAAGTTTTCTACGGCAATACTTTTAAAATTCCTTAATAAATGAAAGTTGGGGCTGATATCTGTCACTGTGTTGAGTGCCTGACTGGGTTACCTCTTATAACGTACACACCAGATGTCCAAACTCGGCCCTAAATACGTTCCTCAGCCCCCGGTGACCATCTTTGAATGACTGCCGCAAGTTTCCTACGGCAATACTTTGAAAATCCCTTGGTAGAATGAAAGTTGGGACCCATATCTGTCACTGTGTTGAGTGTCTGACTGGGTTACCTCTTATAACGTCCACACAAGATGTCAAAGGTCGGCCCTAAATACATTCCTGAGCACCCTTGTGACCATCTTTGAATGACTGCCGCAAGTTTCCTCCGGCAATACTTTTAATATCCCTTGGTAGAATGAAAGTTAGGGCCCATATCTGTCGCTGTGTTGAGTGCCTGACTGGGTTACCTCTTATAACGTCCACACCAGATGTCCAAAGTCGGCCCTAAATACGTTCCTGAGCACGCGGGTTACCATCTTTGAATGACTGCTGCAAGTTTCCTACGGCAATCCTTTTGAAATCCTTTGGTATAATGAATGTTGGGGCTCAAGTCTGTCGCTGTCTTCAGTGCCTGACTGGGTTACCTCTTATAACGTACACACCAGATGTCCAAAGTCGGCCCTAAATACGTTCCTGAGCCCCCGTTGACAATCTTTGAATGACTGCCGCAAGTTTCCTACGACAATCCTTTTGAAATCCTTTGGTAGAATGAATGTTTGGGCTCAAGTCTGTCGCTGTCGTGAGTGCCTGACTTGGTTACCTCTTATAACGTCCACACCAGATGTCCAAAGTCGGCCCTACTAAGTAAATACGTTCCTGAGCACCCCGTTGACAATCTTTGAATGACTGCCGCAAGTTTCCTACGGCAATACTTTTGAAATCCCTTCGTAGAATGAAAGTTGGGGCACATATCTGTCGCTGTGTTGAGTGCCTGACTGGGTTACCTCTTATAACGTCCACACCAGATGTCCAAAGTCGGCAATAAATACGTTCCTGAGCACCCCGGTGACCATCTTTGAATGACTGTCGCAAGTTTCCTACGGCAATACTTTTAAAATCCCTTGGTAGAATGAAAGTTGGAATTCAAATCTGTCGCTGTCTTGAGTGCCTGACTGGGTTACCTCTTATAACGTCCACACCAGATGTCCAAAGTCGGCAATAAATACGTTCCTGAGCACCCCGTTGACAATCTTTGATAGATTGCCTCAAGTTTTCTACGGCAATACTTTTAAAATCCCTTAATAAATGAAAGTTGGGGCTGATATCTGTCACTGTGTAGAGTGCCTGACTGGGTTACCTCTTATAACGTCCACACCAGATGTCCAAAGTCGGCCCTAAATACGTTCCTGAGCATCCCGGTGACCATCTTTGATTGACTGCCGCAAGTTTCCTACGGCAATACTTTTAAAATCCCTTGGTATAAAGAAAGTTGGGGCCGATATCTGTCACTGTGTAGAGTGCCTGACTGGGTTACCTCTTATAACGTCCACACCAGATGTCCAAATTCGGACCTAAATACGTTCCTGAGCACCCCGGGGACCATCTTTGATTGACTGCCGCAAGTTTCCTACGGCTATACTTTTAAAATCCCTTGGTAGAATAAAAGTTGGGGCCGATATCTGTCACTGTGTAGAGTGCCTGACTGGGTTACCTCTTATAACGTCCACTCCAGATGTCCAAAGTCGGTCCTAAATACGTTCCTGAGCACCCCGATGACCATCTCTGAATGACTGCCGCAAGTTTCTTACGGCAATACTTTTAAAATTCCTTGGTAGAATGAAAGTTGGGGCCCATATCTCTCGCTGTGTTGAGTGCCTGACTGGGTTACCTCTCATAACGTCCACACCAGATGTCCAAAGTCGGCCCTAAATACGTTCCTGAGCACGCGGGTGACCATCTTTGAATGACTGCCGCAAGTTTTCTACGGCAATAATTTTAAAATCCCTTAGTAGAATGAAAGTTTGGGCTCATATCTGTCGGTGTCTTGAGTGCCTGACTGGGTTACCTCTTATAACGTACACACCAGATGTCCAAAGTCGGCCCTAAATACGTTCCTGAGACCCCGGTGAGCATCTTTGAATGACTGCCGCAAGTTTCCTACGGCAATACTTTTAAAATCCCTTGGTCGAATGAAAGTTGGGGCTCAAATCTGTCGCTGTCTTGAGTGCCTGACTGGGTTACCTCTAATAACGTCCACACCAGATGTCCAAAGTCGGCCCTAAAAACGTTACTGAGCCCCCGGTGACCATCTTTGAATGACTGCCGCAAGTTTCCTACGGCAATACTTTTAAAATCCCTTGGTAGAATGAAAGTTGGGCCCATATCTGTGGCTGTGTTGAGTGCCTGACTGGGTTACCTCTTATAACGTCCACACCAGATGTCCAAAGTCGGCCCTAAATACGTTCCTGAGCACCCCGGTGACCATCTTTGAATGACTGCCGCAAGTTTCCTACGGCAATACTTTTAAAATCCCTTGGTAGAATGAAAGTTGGGCCCATATCTGTCGCTGTGTTGAGTGCCTGACTTGGTTACCTCTTATAACGTCCACACCAGATGTCCAAAGTCGGCCCTAAATAAGTTCCGGAGCACCCCGGCGACCATATTTGAATGACTGCTGCACGTTTCCTGTGGCAATACTTTTAAAACTCCTTGGTATAATGAAAGTTCGGGCCGATATCTGTCACTGTGTTGAGTGCCTATGAAAGTTGGGGCTGATATCTGTCACTGTGTTGAGTACCTGACTGGGTTACCTCTTATAACGTCCACACCAGATGTCCAAAGTCGGCCCTAAATACGTTCCTGAGCACCCCGGCGACCATATTTGAATGACTGCTGCACGTTTCCTGTGGCAATACTTTTAAAATCCCTTGGTGCAATGAAAGTTCGGGCCGATATCTGTCACTGTGTTGAGTGCCTGACTGGGCTACCTCTTATAACGTCCACACCAGATATCCAAAGTCGGACCTAAATACGTTCCTGAGCACCAAGGTGACCATCTTTGACTGACTGCCGCAAGTTTCCTAGGGCAATACTTTTAAAATCCCTTGGTCGAATGAAAGTTGGGGCCGATATCTGTCACTGTGTTGAGTGCCTGACTGGGCTACCTCTTATAACGTCCACACCAGATGTCAAAAGTCGGTCCTAAATACGTTCCTGAGCACCCCGGTGACCATCTTTGAATGACTGCCGCAAGTTTCCTACGGCAATACTTTTAAAATCCCTTGGTAGAATGAAAGTTGGGACTCAAATCTGTCGCTGTCTTGAGTGCCTGACTGGGTTACCTCTCATAACGTCCACACCAGATGTCCAAAGTCGGCCCTAAAAACGTTCCTGAGACCCCGGTGACCATTTTTTAATGACTGCCGCAAGTTTCCTACGGCAATACTTTTAAAATCCCTTTGAAAAATGAAAGTTGGGGCCCATATCTGCCGCTGTGTTGAGTGCCTGACTGGGTTACCTGTTATAGCGTCCACACCAGATGTCCAAAGTCGGCCCTAAATACGTTCCTGAGCACCCCGTTGACAATCTTTGATAGATTGCCTCAAGTTTTCTACGGCAATACTTTTAAAATCCCTTAATAAATGAAAGTTCGGGCTGATATCTGTCACTGTGTTGAGTGCCTGACTGGGTTACCTCTGATAACGTCCACACCAGATGTCCAAAGTCGGCCCTAAATACGTTCCTGAGCACCCCGGTGACCTACTTTTTAAATTACTTGGTAGAATGAAAGTACGGGCCGATATCTGTCACTGTGTTGAGTGCCTATGAAAGTTGGGGCTGATATCTGTCACTGTGTTGAGTATCTGACTGGGTTACCTCTTATAACGTCCACACCAGATGTCCAAAGTCGGCCTTAAATACGTTCATGGGCACCCCGGTGACCTACTTTTCAAATACCTTGGTACAATGAAACTTCGGGCCGATATCTGTCACTGTGTTGAGTGCCTGACTGGGTTACCTCTTATAACGTCCACACCAGATGTCCAAAGTCGGACCTAAATACGTTCCTGAGCACCAAGGTGACCATCTTTGACTGCCTGCCGAGAGTTTCCTACGGCAATACTTTTAA
>MJUU01066906.1:0-28050 GCA_002080025.1 Modiolus philippinarum
ATGCCATTATAATACAAACATGCTGAGGTTTAAAGTTTACAAGATTTTTGAGAACTAAAGTCATGTAAAGATTAAAACATCCAAGGAACAGAGCGACAGCGTCGATTTATTGTAAAAATAAATAAATCAAAGATCATAAAATATTGATGTATTTTTGAACATTTTTTATTATGATTTTGTACAGCGATTTTGCACAGAAAAAAATTGTCCGACAATGTAAACAATTTTTTTGTTTGCTATATATGCTTGTATTCAAAAATTTCATTACATTTTCTAATGATATTTCAGGGTATCGATGTTCAAAATCACGTAATTGTATTACTGGTAGTCTGTTTAACATCCGTTACCAAGGATTTAAGGGGTTCTTCTAAAATTGCTGTATAAAAATAATTTAAAGAGATATGTGGAGGAAATTTTACAGATAGACTCCAAAATGCCAATACTTCCCGAAAAAATCATCATTTTATGTTTCTTTAAAATAATATTTTTTCACATTTCTGCTATGGAAGTGGGACATAATTTTGAGAATGACTGTTATACAGTCTGAGGGTACATAGTTAATTTGTCAGTTGGTAATGGGTCCGTCTTTTTACTCAAATACACTCAAATACACTCAAATAAACATTAAAATCCATTATAATAGTATTATTGTTGTAGTTTATTGCATGTTTAAGAAAATAATATTTAAAACAGTACCATGCAACGGCTATTTTCATTACATTGTTAATGGATTCTGCATTGTTGTTCGTCCAAAGTTTTGTCTTTCCTGCACCACGCCTTGGTTTATTTACGAATTCCTCTATCCGTGACTTATATTGATGGGTGAAATACGAAATAAACTTTGAGTTTTCTGTAGCTGAAATTATTTCCGATGAAATCTCTTCAAATTTGAATGTATCATTTGCATTCACAAGACCGTTGGTTCCGAAAATAAGGTCTGTGATAGAGTCTCTTTCCTTTTGCTGAACTGTAGCTTTGTTAATTAAGTAATGTTTTAGATTGTCTTTTAGGTGTTTGGTGCAAAGTATCCTTGAGGAGTTCGGGAATGAGTGTTCTAAGGCCTTTGTGAGAGCTTTTTCATCATCACTTCCAAATTCCATCATTTCTGGGAGTCTTATCTTGATATTGTCAACTTGTGCTTCCAGCTTGCTTGCTATATGATTGAAGAACGTCCGATATGTGTGGTAGTCGGCTGATTGATGCAAGAACAAAGGACCTAAAAACAGTGGGTGATCTTTCGTTTCTTTGCGTAGAAGGCGCTTGTTTTTGTAGACAAAACTGATCACAAAGTAATTGCCAAGATTAAATGTTCTATCAACACCAAGTTTACCGGACTTGTTCACAACAAAATGTTTCATGTCTAGCAACTGTTCGTTCGTGTAACACATGATCGGAGGCACTCGGTTTTTTTGGAAAGTCATTTCCTGAACAAATGGGTGGTTATTCACCATGCTGATAACTTCAGCTATTTCATCTGCCACATTGTGTTGTAATGTTTTTTTTCTGCTTCTTTTTTCCCTATAATTGAGAGTTGTCTCTTGGGCCGGAATTGTTCTTTTCCACTTCGTTTGTATATACTATTTGTGGACGTTCTCTTCCCACTTTAGTCCTCATGTTGTCCATCGTTTTCGGGTCTGTTCTGTAGAATGTTTGAGCTCTGGTATCTGGGAACTGCCCGATGTACTCGTGGACAGCTGCATCTGCAAAGGATGAGTTGGTGTGCGATGAAAACCATGTAACATGCTTTCGATAACTAGGCTCCATCTTCAGGGTTGCGTAATATCGATGACAGGTAAGTACATCCTCCTCAGCTGGTTGGGGTACGACAGGTATCCACGAGTATATACCATTACGTTTCTGGAGAACACAATAGATGTATCCTCTCTTTGTCACTTGTCGTAAATTCTGGGATACGATGTGTGTAGTTTTTGCGGATTCTGCTTTAGCGGAGTCCCATACTCCACAGTCGTCGAAAAAGGATGACTTTTGACCTGCTTTAAGTCTTGCAATATTGTCTGTGTTGTAAACTAGAAAGAATTTGTTGTTTTTATGACCTTTTAAGAATAATAGTCCAAGTTGAAGTACATATCAATAAATTTTTTTTTCAGAATACAAGTCCAATCTAAAAGGACAAATCAAATAAATATGGATGTTTTAAAGTTTCCTGTTTTTCATGAACGTGATACTGTTTAACCACCTGCTCATAAATACTGTTTAACCACAAGTTTAGAAAACTATAAGCAAGCTGAGAATTAATCTTGTTAATATTTTCTAATTTTAAAATAAAATACCTTGTTGCTGTGTTTATCTTTCTCTTCATCGATCGGCATGGCATGTCTTTGGTTGTGGATGGAAAATATCAAAGAAACTGGTAGTTGTTTTACAAAAGTAATATTAGCGTTTATTTGTTAATTTAGGGAAGCATCTTTTATATCTGCTGAAATGTATGGTTTTTTTTATGGCCAATCGGTTTCAAGAGTGTGTAAAATAGGTTTTAACCAATGGAAACGAAGAATTATATGAAAAAATAGACTCTGAAATCCACATCCAATGAAGTTCTTGTATACAACGTAAAGTGTTGCTTTCAAATTTCAGCGGATGTTTCACGTCAACAGCAAACGTGTATAAATACCTGACAAATTCATAATTTTACAAGGATGTCACTGTCACCTGGAATATCTTTAGAAGTCGTCACCTTCAAAATTCAGCGAGTTTTCCCCAATATACCGATGTTTCATGTCAACAGCAAACAGTATATTTATTCATAATTTGGCACCGGAAGATGTCAATGTCAGCTGCAATATCTACGGAAGTCGTCACCTTCAAATTTCAGCAACTTTTCCTATTGCCGATGTTTCATGTGACAGCAAACATGTTTATTTATACCTGAAGAATTCATAATTTTACAACGGATAATGTCAATGTCACCTGAAATATCATTCGACTGTCATCTATGATCGTAAAGAAAGAAATAAAGAAAAAATATTGATGTTTCATGTCAACCGAAAATTTATTTTATATATACCTCACAGAATATGAAATATGATCGTACAAAAGGAATAAAATTACATGAACAAGTTATCGATATTTCGTGCATTAATTATACCAAGACATTTTACAACAGAAATAAATCATTAATGTCACTGGTCGATCTCGATCTATAATAAAATAAAATTACATGAAAAAAATTGTGAGAAAGATAACATATTATTTGAAAATCATCATTGATTTCCTTTTTATACACAATGCAACAAAAAAATATGAACGCTTACTATATGGTGTACTTAAAATTCGACCAATCAGAAAACCGATTTCAGACAATACACTGCACGTGAATACACGTTTACAATATCATTGACATTACATTTTATCACTCTCACACTTAGTAAACACTTCAGGCGATTCTACATACGGTTTTATCATGTTTATCTTTAATCGATTAATTATTATGTCATTGCGGCATTAGTTATCAAGGCGCTGAATGGTCCCGCAGCGCCATATTAATCTGGGGAGAACACCCGGGGAGGCAATGCCAAAGGTTAATAATTTTAAAGAAAATGAAAAACATCCTCCAACATGTCCAATACAATTTTAAGAAAACAATCTCAACTTGAAAGGCAATCACAAGCACTGTCGCAGGTCATTAAACAAACATCGAATCGAAATACAATTGAAAGTTTTATTTCCTCCATTTTTGTTTAAAAAAGAAAATTGTATTCCAAATAATTAAGAATAAAAGACATTATTGTAAATACCCAATAAAAAAAAACAATGTTGCACAAATTATTACAGTATAGATTATTAATATAGAGATTTGTGTCGTATCCGTTATCGGGTTCACGTCAAAATGACCAGATGGAAAAATTAAATTGTAGTTACCGAATTAATTGAAAAAAACATGATATTTAGATCTTAATATCATTTAATCTGGCATTTTATTAACAATTTAGCGACTTTGTAGCATTTATTTGAGTATAACACATAAAAAAAAGAATACGGAGATATGTGCCGTATCCGTCATCGGACTTTTATTTACGTCATTAGGACATTTGTACAGAAATAATTGAAAAACATTATTATTTACTCTAAAAACGTTAAAATGGAATTTTTATTAACAATTTAACGACTTTTAATGTTTATTTGAGTATGTTTGAGTGTATTTGAGTGTATTTGAGTATATTTGAGTGTATTTGAGTAAAAAGACGGACCGACCAATTTCTGTTTATGAATGAATTTCCCCGATTAACCTGGGGTCAATCAAAGTAAATATTGTGTCATGTAACATTGTGACCTCCAAAAATTTATAATGTGACATCAATTTTCTTGTCTTGATTAATTGTCCTACGAGGTCATTTTTTCGGGAACTGTCGGGCAATATTCTCAAAATCGGAGACAATCTCCTAATCTGGGAAATGTCTCCAAATCCAGAGACTTTTGGTAGGTCTTAGCTTTTAGGAAGTTACAAATTTGTCTCCCTTTGTCTCCAAAACTAGGGACAAAATTCAATTTTATTTAGAAATTCTAAAATGGGTATTTCCTTATGCCATGGGTTATCTTGATACGTGCACCAGAAATATGGCAAAGTGAACCAAGATTTATTACATGTTTGACATGATTTGTTTTATATAACATGCGCTTTTCATCTACAGTCTCCTAATAAGGTGATGTCTCCAAATCTGGAGACATTTGAAATTTTTACTTTTTCAGCTTCTTAGAAAAGATATTTTAGACTAGAAATATCATTTTACAGTCTAAACAGATTGTGCAAACTTCTTTTAGGGTAAACTGATACTAAGTCAGACATGATTATGAGCCGGACAATATCGTGAGAGCGATATTTCGGAATGTTTCCCTGTTTTATGTGAACATTTGTCTTCACAACATTGGTATCACTAGTATCTCTGACACTTTCTGCTGAAGACAGTATAACTGTTATTCATCTGTAGTGACAGCTGATTTTTCTATAGCTCCTCAAACATTGTAATTTTTCACATTGGTATTGAGTCGGACAAAGTGTCCAAATCACGATCACTTTAGGTACCTTCAGAAATCACTTCTAAAATAATAAGAGGTACCATTGATGACAATAAAAATAAGCAAATTTAAGCACAAAAATGAATAGTCAACAATACTTTGTTATTTTTATTAAGGTGAAATATTGATAAATTGTGAAAAAATGTCTTCAAAGTAAGGTGTCCGAGTTACAATCAGTTTTGACCGACTCAATGTCAAGTTTGAAAATTTTACATTTTCGTGTATAAATCTAGTAAAACGAATTATCTGGGGTCACAAAGGAAAGAAAATGACCAATCAGGGTCCGTACTTTACTATAGGACTTGACTTGATTGGTTAGAAATTGTATTCTTCAAATGACAGTTGGTTAAAAATAAGTGTCTGACTCACGGTCAGTTTACCCTATGAAAGAACAAGTATGTCGTTTTTAAATCTTTGAGTAGTTCAAATTATAGATACATTTGCAATTTTTAAATCCAAAAAATACTTTTTGTGAAAAAGTTCCTTGTTGCACATTTAAAAAAATGTGGATAACTCCCCTTACTTGTTCATGCTACACCCAGTCATATTCATTTCCAAATGCCCTTTTAGAAAATAAAATGCTCAAATTACATTTATCACCAAAAATTTCACCTTTTTCCTGATCCCGAGACAAAATGTCTCCCGTTGGAGAGAAATCTCCTGATTGAGAGATTTTCTCCGATATTGAGGATTTTGCCTAGCTTTTTCCACTCAAAATCGTAAAGCAGTTATCGTGAAAGGGTCGATTGGAAATTGTCTATTCTAACAGGGGTCAAGGACTAATATAACAGAGGGATTTGAAACTATTTAACAAACCAGTTTGATCAAATCAAAAGCTCTGTTTGTATGTCTTGGCTACGACTTTTTGACTGTTACTTTTGATTTACTTAACATAAAATTATTCTAAAAATTGTGCCGAAAAGCTGATTTATTGCTGATTTACAACATTAAATTTTCATTCAAAGAAAAATGAAATACTAATTAAAAATGGGTAATATATGCATGAGGGTTTGTTTTCTTGTGTAAAGATGTTATCGAGAAACTGTCCAATAAAGAACAGTTATAGATGATTAAAAGGTTTGGAATATTGCCAGTTAGGATTATATATCCCAATAAGGATAAATGGTTATATCCTAATGGGATAAATGACTAGTTATTCGAGAATTTAATTTTACTGGCTAAATGGCATATATCGTCACCCATACAAATTATAAAGAAAGAAAAGATTTTGTGTATGTGCTAGCCTCTAAGATAAAAATCTTCTTTTGAAGGCCCATTATGACTTCAAAATGAAGAACAACAATAAAAGCTTTGTTCCTTTGATTAGTTTTGTCCTTTTATCATCCTATGTTTATCTTTTACTTATATGACTTTTTAAAAAAAAAATATTGCTGTTTGACAGCAATATTAAAAAAATAAAAAATGAAAAGGTTTGTCTCATGTGCATTTACTCCATATCTTTTTAATGTTTATTCTTGCTTGTACTTAAACTGAGAATAATTTACTACCTTCAGTCATTTTTGGCAACAAAAATATTGCTAGTTGGCAATCCTGTGGTATATTTCAAAGTTAATTCTTTTTTGTTCGTCTTTTACAGGAAGTTAGATATATATTTTTGACATGAGAAGATCATCACCACCACTTGTAACGGGGGTATCACCTAAAGAAGGTCCACCAGGAACACGTATCACCATCAGAGGAGAAAATTTGGGCTATGATACAAAAGATTTGTTAGGTAATTATTACATGGTTAAGGATATATTTCCAACATAATTTTTCATTGGTCATGTTTGTAACCCTTATTATGATTGGTTTATGACAGAATTAACAAAGCGGTGAAATCCTCAATTTTGATTCTTGTTATAATTTGATAGTACATACCTGTACAAATATCCAGTATGAGAAGGTTCATGATTTAGGATGTGCAACAGTACATCTGTGGTCTTTTCTGTCATAAATATCTGTTGTCAGACTTTGTTACTATGTCACCAGAAAATTTAATTTGTGACAATAAAATATAATATTTACTGTCTCAAATCCTGACATAAAATATTTCTATATCTTTCAACTTTTTTGCACAAAACAGAGGTAAAAAGTGTCATTTATTAACCTCTCCAAGTTTTCTGTGTTAGTAAATGAAACATACACTTTACATAGTGTAGTAAAGAGTTTTTTCTACTACAGTAAATTGACTTACATGTCTGTACAAACGATTTTACATAACTATAATAAAATGGTTCTTTTATTTTAAAAATATGAATGGCATAAATGTTTATATTTTTCTTATCAATTCTTATCAAATGGTGAACATGGTGAAAAAATAAATTCAAGACACATTTTGTATATTGATATGAAAAAGAACAGAAATGTGGTAAATGTCAAGGAGACAACATCCAATCTCCAGGTTAAAACGACCCAAAACAAATCATCTAGGGGTCACTGTATGGTCTTCAACACAGTGAGGAACCTCACACCATATAGCAAGCCCTAAATGGCCCCAAAAAGTAGAAATGTGAATAAATCAATGGAAACAAACCACATTCAATAAACTGAATATCAAACAACTACAATTTTTTAAGAAGACAATTTTTTTTATTACTAACTGTTTATTGAATATTGACTTATTTCAGAGGTTAAAATATGTGGTATTGACTGCCTGTTAACAGCTGAATGGAAATCCCCTAGTAAGATTATAGCCAGAACTGGTCCAGGAAAGGGAAAGGGAGATATTATCATTACTACAAAATCTGGAGGGCAAGGAACATGTACTGTAGGATTTAAAGGATATCATGTGCAAATAGGTAAGAAATTCTGTTTTTTCTGGGAGTGATTATATAGTCATTTTATTCTTTTTAGCAGTCAGCATTGATCAAATTTCTTAGAGGTTTTTTCCAGCCATTTAATCCTTTCACTGATAGTGTCCCAGGTGGAAGTAACTCTGAGACGATGGCTTCCCTGACAGAGTGAACACATTGATGGGTACTACACTTTAAATATCTACCAGAAATTCATTTTTGGGAGTTGAATGTTAATTTTTTTTGCTCGAGAGTAAATGATTACAGACCTTTGTATTTTATTTATTTTCGTGTCAATTCCGTATATATTTTCGCATGGAAATTTGAATGCCACGTACGAAATTTGTCCGATTTTGAAAAAATTTGTATTCCGGTTAAAAGCTAAAAGAAATTTTCAAAAAATGAGAAAACATCAACGAAGTGAACATTTCAACAATATGCTACTGTTTTGTTATGAATTCCTGGCTAAAATTCTTTAATCCTTTGTCCATAAAATCGCAAAGAATTTCATCAAAATTTGTTTCCGAACTTTAAATTTGTGTAAAATCCACATTTTTTGTCCTTTTTTTCATCCAGTTTTTTGCAACGGAAGCGCCATTGTTATTTACATCAGGGAAACTCATCTAAGAAAGACAACTCTAGTCTAAATCGATACACGAGGCGGAATCCCGCTGTAGCGGGACTCGTCGGCGAAAGGGTTATATATACTGAGCACTAATGAAAACACAACACTGATATTTATGCTCTAGAAATCTTCTATGTCGTGCCTAAGAATTTTTCTTTGCTAAATAACTAAGCCAAACGTCTGCTCAAAATTTGGCATCAATGCATTTTTAGTCCACTCTTGAAAATTTGCCACAACTTCAACGTTTGACTCGGTGGTCAAAATCAAAATTTCCAGTGTTTCTGAACATTTCAATCACTCTGACAAATACCTCATTCTTCAAATTTTTAGTTCTTATTCTGTCAAGAAGTTGTTAGAGTTGAAATTTGTCAAAAATTGCAATGTTTGGAATTTTTGGTTAAAAAATACCGATTCTTGAGAATTTCAATTCTGAATATCCAAAAGATTTGAAAATTTTCATAAATGTTCTGTAAAGGTTCCAAAAGAAGCTCACAAAATTTCAACATGACAAAACTGATTCATCATTGTTCACAGAGGATAAACATTAAAGTAATGTCTGTTAATGGGAAAAACAAGGCATTTTGAGAAACAACCCAGGGAATATATAAAGCTCCTATCATTCATGGATTAAATGAAAACCGGTCCTAAAACTTTGAGATGGGTAAATGTTTTCATGGGGTTAAGCTTTGTAGGGGACAATAAAGAAAACCAATCATGCATAAATTCGTGTCATAATGCCATTCTTGTGCATTTCATACAATGTAATGCAGGTGGTGTGGTTTTACAAATCAGTCATGCGGAAAATTGTCTGTATAATTACAAGTAATTGGCAGTTACATTTGTCGAAAATTGTTATTTGTGCAAAAAAAAATCTTAAAAATTAAGTGTTGCATTTTCATTGGCACTCAGTATATATTAATGTTTTTGTCATTGTTGTTATTTTGTGCAGTTTGAGACATGATTTAGTTATGAGGTGGTTAAAAATGATCTATACATTTGATATAACATTTTTTAGTACCGATACATTCATTTTTTCTCATGACAGGACCTTTACAAGAGTCAGCCATCTGGATAGACGAGTCCCAGACAGTATCGTCAAACTTACGACATGGTAGACCTTCATCTCCATTGTTTTCTAAGGATGACGAGGATCCATTAGGGATATCGGATGAAGGGAACCAGTAAGTCGTCGTTGTACACTATGTATACATTTGTAGACAGATCATGCCTTCTTATGCATCATAGCCAAAGAATTATAATGTTGTAAGGTGCACAAACTTTTTAATTTTGTTATATTTTGACTCTGCTTCATTAGCTTTATCACTTCAAAACTAAAGAGATTGAAGACAACTTCAGTTATTTCAACTAAGAAGTACTAAACTGAGGACTTTTTTAGAACAAATTTAGGTACTGTTATTTTATTACTGATTAATTCTCAGAAAACAGTGTTATTATTTTTACAGAGCCAAGTTTTCAGAAGAAGAGTTATTGGAACTATTTCCTGAAGGTAAGAAATATAGAATCCACAATTGCATCGAGTGAGAAACGACATTTCTACACTAGAGATAGTTAATTTTTCAAATTTTTTAAACGGGAGGCTTGCCGAGCGTTTAAAATATTTGAAAATTTAACTATCGAGAGTGTAGAAATGTTTTTTCTCACAAGATACAATTGTGGATTTTATTTCTCTAATGATTTCAAGGAGATTTTGGATAAAAATATGACCCCCCCTTTTTTGATTATCCAAAATAAATGTGTTCCTTGAGCCTGACGTCATCAGGCATGGTTGCCTTTTTTCATGACGTCACAATGGTCAAGTCGGAAAACAGCAAACATATTTGACGTCATTATTGAATTTCATCCAATCACTTGCCGAGAACAACATTCTCTCTAGAGAGGAGAAACGTATTTCTCCAACTGTTCAGGAAACGTGAAAACAGGACAGAAATTAGAGAACACTTGGTATATCATCTCATTAACTATGCAATGTATTCTAAAACATGAAGGGGAAAAGTTCTACTTAGAATGTAAAAAAGACAATCTCAAAGATTTACAGGTCTTGTCAAAAATGTGATGAATATTTTTTAAGCTATCCTTCCCATAATACATGTTGCCTATAAATTTTGTTAGATATTCATAGAAACAACTAAAATCAAATACCTCCATCATACATGTATTGCAAGGAAATGCAGTCGTGTGTGTTTTTCAGACGTTTAACATTACTTTCAATTTTTCATATTTAGTTTGTTAAATGTATATCTAATTTTTGATGTTTGCAAAATTTACAGAGATGTAGTCCATTTAAATTCAATGAATGTGAGGGGTATTCAGAATTATCATGTGATGTTCTTTGACCCAACCAAATAACAGAACAAACACAATCAAATAATATCATAAGTTTGCTTTCTGAAGCGTTAAAATTATTTGTGGAAGATATGGCATGTAAAAGAAATACTGATGATTTTATTTTCACTTTTTTAGCATCAGGGAATATGTCTATAGATAACTTTTCCCCATCATGGTATTTGCTGGAGAATCATCACTCAACAAGGTAAGACATTTATTTACGTATGTAATGGTATAAGTTGCAAAAGCTTGAATCAAGCATTCTGTCATGGAAAGTGCCATCATAAGATTTGTTCCAAATAGAAAAAAATTTATACATTTTGCAGCAGAATTACAAATGTTACAGTATTTTTTCCAAACGGAATATACCTAATGTAATAATTGTTCCAATCAGGAGAAATATTATGCCAATGTTTAAAAAATTCTTTCGAAAGAACTTTTGACTGACAGAACAAATACATGTGGAAATTGGAAATTATACTGTTAAGGTGTCTGCAGGGTATTGTTTTCCTATTATAGAATTATATGAAATTTTCTGTTTAGAAACATAATTGTATTACTGTTCAAAATATAAAATAAAATTTGGGGTTCACGGCGCATTTAAGCGCAAAAACTGAAATAAAAAATTTCAGGATTTTACCTAGAAATGATAGGAAAAATGATTATATGAGAGGATAGCTTGAAAATTCTATTATAGATTTTGTTCATACTTTGCATGGCTTATGAAAACATTATATAGTTTAAAAATAGAAATTAGGGGCCAGCCTTGAAATAAGAGATATAAATTTCGAAATGTTAATTTCTCTAGTGATATCTATGTTAAATTATTTTATCAAATTATCTCCCTTGCATAATTTCTGTGTTTTGTAAATCCAGCAACAGATTTAAAGTCTGTGTGTTATAGTTTAATTTTTTAATAAAAATGTTGTAAAAATGATTAGGAATAATAATTTTAAACACTTTGGAACTTTAATTAACTATTTTGTTAAATTCCTTAATGAATGAAATCTAAATGAACAAGTATCAGACAAAAATGGCAGAATAATACCACTGAGACACCTTAAGTTATCTTACAAACTTTAGTGAAGATATATTTGACTGAAACATACATCAATGAATATGTACTTAAGAGATATTTTCTTCCTGGTATGATGTCACAATATCTTATCAATGCTGATAATGTCACTCATGAATGTTTAACTCATTGCTGAACAAGTTCCTTAGCTCGTTTAATCTTCTGCATTGTTTGGCACTCATGGCATTTTTATTGATATTCAATACAATCAATTAGTTATACTATAATTATTAATCAGTTACCTTATTTGATAACAGGAAAAATTCTCCATCAATCAAACTAGTAGCCTATATATGCAAAACATTGTTTCAAGCGAGACCTTATACCAAAATTCTTGCTATCACCTAAAACTTTTTTACAAATTGACAGAAAAATAGGTCTGTTGAAATTGATCAATAGCTACTCTATTCTGATGAATAGAGAAATCTATCTTGGATTTTTATCATAGATAGGCAAATATATACTTATGCCAGTCTGTGGACACTTGGGTAGAATCTCACAGGCATAATCCCTGCACAGAAATTTACAGGCATAATCCCTGCACAGGATCTCACAGGCATAATCCCTGCACAGAATCTCACAGGCATAATCCCTGCACAGAATCTCATAGGCATAATCCCTGCACTGAATCTCACAGGCATAATCCCGCATATTGTGCATACCACCTCCTAGTTCTTTGAATAATTGACCAGATTATATATGAACAATGTATAAATAAATGATGTTAATTTCCAGTTTTGACGATCTGAGAGCTGGACTTGCCCATATGAAAAGGAAGGCAAAACAACGATCAGAAGGTCCAATAGCTTTTGTCAAGTCTAATCTGTCATCAACATTAGATTGTCTGGACAGTTTACAGAGTGAGTATTATGTAATCAAATAATTCAGGTTTGCTGGGACAAGTTAAAATGCCTGACATAATGTTCAGTTTGTTACATAAAAATGAATTGTGCAAATGTGAGGTTGGAAAATAAAAGTATTTAGAATGAAATCATGATATTATGTACTAGAAAAGAGTGAAATAATGATATTGTGTAAAAATGTAGAGTAATGATATTGTGTAAACAAAGCAACTATACAACATTATTGCTTTGTATTTGTCATTTTAATACATTTAACAACATTTCATATTATTGTTTGACTACATAGTTTTTTGTGTCGCCTGCACCTAGTGCAGGATCATCACATAGGGATCACTATCCGTCGTCTTGCGTCTGTCTGTCTGTCTGTATGGCTAAAAAATTTTAAGCATTATCCACATCTCCTCCTAAAGCCCATGGCACTTTTCAACCAAACTTGCAGGAATGCTTCTGTATATATTGAAAATGTGCATCATGCATTTTCTTTTCTTTAATTTTTTTTTCAGATTTTATGCTGTTTATGGACTCTGTCATTTTAGCTTATTGGAGTCTTGAGGATATGTCTCCATTTTCCACAACTCCTCCTAAACAGCTTTGGGTACCCATAAACTGGTTTAACCCTACCGCTGGCTTTTGCTAGTGCCGGTACCAAGGCCGGCTGTCCCGAGTTCTTATCGTTGTTTACATTTGTCTTTTGTATTTTTATTGTAGTTTTTTTTCTTGTGCAGTTCCTATTTACTTTGTGGCATGTGGCTAGGTTTTTTGGCCATTGTAGGTGTTTCCTGTTATCTTTTTTATTCAATTTATATTGTTAAACTAATCTTGTAGGAATATTTTAGTGTATATTGAAGATGTGCACCATGCATTTTGTTTTTCTTTCATTTCATTTGATTCCAGAACTCATATTATCATTGAACTTGCACTTTAGGTTGTCGAGTCTTTGCATATGCCTTCATTATCCTCAACTCCTCATAAATGGCTTAGTATTTTTTGACCAAACTTGGATGAATGCATGTTTCTGTAATTAATGTAGATGTGCAACATTGACTTTGTAATTCTATTTCAAACACAGGAATTTAGAGCAGGCGACACATGTGTTCTGTGGAACACCCATGCATTTTTTATATGTTGTCATAAACGGCTTGGTATTTTTCGACCAAACTTGGAGGAATGCATGTTTCTGTAATTAATGTAGATGTGCAACATTGACTTTGTAATTCTATTTCAAACACAGGAATTTAGAGCAGGCAACACATGTGTTCTGTGGAACACCCATGCATTTTTTATATGTTGTCTGCACTGAAGAGCATGTATATTGCAATGTTCCAATGTGAGGATCACAAACTATTTACAACACAATGTCCTATAGGATAAAGAAACAATACATGTATAAACCTTTCAATAAATGTCAATCACCAAATCAATTTTTTGACAGCAAACATGAATTACAGTGTGATTTAAAGTTGGATTATATATATTTGTAAAGTGATGTCTCAAAGACAATTAATTTTTTGGAACAATCATTTCCATGTCACTAACTACCAAACCCAGATGACCGGAAGTTTCTTGCCTTCTCGCTACGTTTTATATTACATACACTGAAATATAGTTCACAATTCATTTCCGGTTTTTGCGGAGAAATTTATTTGTTGACACATCAACAGTTGGATATCAATTGCATACCGCTGGACAGGAATATTGTCAAACTTGATAACCGTAATTAATTTGAAAGTGATATCTATCTCAGTAATAAACATGGTTAAACTGAATATATTTGGCAGTTTGTTATTGATTTTATAAATAAGTGGCCATTTAGTTTTCATGGATGATTGCTTTCTTTCCCCACGTTTTGGCAGACCAGCTGAATAAATTACTTCATAATTTATATACACCTTAATTATTAAACATCACAAATGCAGTGATTAAATCTTGCAGAATGATTTTGACTTTCAACTTAAATTAAACAGAGCAGTGTGTATTTTTAATACTGTATTTTCAATCAGCTGGTTACTTCCGTTTGCTTAGTCTATAAATAGATTGTGGATTGAGGTTTCAATAAGGGTCATATATGTGTAAACAATCACTTGTGCAGTTACTGTTTTAAAAGTTATAATAAAGATTGAAAAATAAAGACAGTTTCCTCATCAAAAGCAATTACCAGATGACTTAAACTTCTGTTCAACTATTAAAAGACAGCTAATTGTATTTGTTTTTAAACTTTCCTTGTTTGTTTTGTTTTTTTGTTTTCTTTTTGGTTTGTTGGAATAATTTGACTGATTTCTAAAGATAGAAAAATAAAGACAATTTTCTGTTCACAAGTACTACCTGCCGATTAAATTTCCACTCTTCCGCTTGTTGTTTTTTTTTTATTTTTTGTTTGTTTGATTTAGTACATTAAGTGGCTGAAAGATAGGTGCTTTTTTGGAAAATTTTAAGACAGTGGAATTTGTCCAATCTTGCAGATGACTACATGTATTTTGAATACCTTGCAAATCCAAATTCGTATTGGTTGCTCTTCTTTGCTTATGTATTCAGGCAATCATTCAGTGCAACACATTTTCTGGTTATACACTGGATGGGATAAATGTTTGATCTTTGTAGAGAAAGACTAGGCATGCAGCTTTTATTGGTGAAAGGCCAGAGGGGCATTTCCCGACAAATAACAATAACTATAAGTATATATTCTATGTTCTAACACTTTGAACACAGGTTTCGACATTGGTGCTATTTTATATTGTTTGATTTGTTATTTTTCAATCAAAAAATTTAAATTGTTTTATGTAACAATAAAGGTAATGAAAGACTAAATTAAAAGTAACAGTAGAACCAGATTTCTATATTTTGTTGAGTTCACTGAACATGGAATACTCCATTGCTTATGTCTTTTTGTGAGCTATTTTTATCTTGATTTTGGATTTTATTTTTAAATCATTACAACCTAAGACCTAAGGTTACACTAGTCCCAAGTTGGTACTCATTTATTTTTTTTTACGAAAGGAAATGGAGGAAATGAAAACAAGACCATTAAACATACATATCAATTCCAACTGAAATTAATCTTGATGAGCTGTATGGCCATTTCGGAAACATTGGTTGCGATAGTGAAACAAACTTTGACTGGATTCTGTTGGACACCCATAATTTGTAAATATTGTTTTAAAGAAACAGAGTCCAATCGTTCCATTAGTGCTATCAGCACTTTGATTGGAATTCTTGTTAGGAACCATACTTTTTATGCATTTGAGTAAAGACAGATATTTTTCAATGGTAAGATTTCAAAAATTTTGATTCCAATTTTTGTTAATTTCCTGAAACTCTAAAAGACAAGCAATTTCTGGGCATTCTTGTTAGCAACCATGCTTTTTAGATGAATTTTGGTCTAACCAAATGTTTAGATTTCAAAAAATGTTTATTACAATTTTCCTAAGTTTCCTGAAACTGTCAAAGACAAGCAACTTTTGGAATCCCTCGTAACAACCATGCTTTTTGGATGAGTTTTAGTAAAAAAAAATATTTTCAATTGTTAGATTTCAAAAAATTTTTATTTCAATTTTGGTAAATTTCTTGATACTTTCAAAGGCCAGTTAATTCTTTTAATTCTGCTTAGCAACTGCATCTTAATGAAGACCAAATTAAAATGACAGTAGAGTGAGCAGGCGAGACACTGGGTTCAGTGGAACCTTTACGAATTATTATTGTTAAATACTGTTGATAAACAGATTGTTCGATAGATCCTGATCATTTTTAGCTTGCCGGGACAAATGTTTGGAGAGCTATTGTCATACCCCCGGCGTCGGCGTCGGCGTCGGCAGCAAAAACTTTAACCTTCCTTGTGAAATGGAGACCTTAAGAGTTGGGATGTAGATATTTAGTGTGTAGCTTCCTTGCAATGAGAGCTTTCTTTTGGCACCATATTTGTAGACATTTTGACCTTGACCTTGCCCCTAGGGCAATATATAAAAAACTTTAACCTTGCCTCTAGAAGGCAGGCTTTTAGTGGTAGGGTGTTCATATTTGGTATGTGACTTGCTTATGATGAGAGCTTTCTAGCGGTACCATATTTGTAGACATTTTGTCCTTGACCTTTCCCTGAGGGCAATTTTTGAAAAACTTTAACCTTGCCTCTGGAAAGTAGGCTTTTAGTGGTAGGGTGTTTATATTTGGTATGTGACATGCTTATGATGAGAGCTTTCTAGTGGTACCTTATTTGTAGACATTTTGACCTTGACCTTTCCCTGAGGGCATTTTTTGTAAAACTTTGACCTTGCCTCTAGAAGGTAGGCTTTTAGTGGTAGGGTGTTTATATTTGGTATGTAACTTCCTTATGATGAGTGCTTTCTAGTGGTACCATACTTTTAGACATGTTGACCTTGACCTTGCCCTGAGGGCAATTTTTTTTAAAAACTTTAACTTTTCTTCTAGAATTAAGATGTTTAGTGGTAGGGTGTTCATATTTGTTATGTGACGTTCTTTTGATGAGAGCTTTCTAATGGTACCATATTTATAGACATTTTGACCTTGACCTTGCCCTGAGAGCAATTTTTTAAAAACTTCAATTTTGCATCTAGAATTAAGTTGTTTTGTGATAGGGTGTTTATATTTCATATGTGACTTTCTTGTGAAGAAAGCTTTCTTTCGAATTTATTGTGCATTGAGGTTACTGGAATCCCCGGTGAGCTATGTTGTCTTCTGACAACTCTTGTTCTTGTGAAAGGATGTAACATGCTAGCATGGAGTTCTTGTTCATCATGTTCTTTCATCTTGAAATCGGAATATGGACATTTTTATCGAGAGGTGAAAGAATTTTTGTGTATAAACTTAAATACATATACGAAAAAGGTACCAACTAAATGTACATGAAATTCTTTGAATAATTTGAAATGTTTGTTATTTACAGATATGTACAGTAAATTCTGTAAGGATGATATCAGGGGAGAGTTTATCAATTCATATGCTGTTTTATTGATGCGTAAGTCTTGATGATAAATTTGTACATATAAAATGTACAAGTTACCTTAAACCATTTAGTTTAAATATTAAGGTAACCAACCCATAAAGACTGCCATTAAATTTTGATTACAAGACAGTGTAGAAGCAAACTGAAATTAAATATCCATCATATATACTGCCCGAGTAATTATACTTACCTAGTACAGTCTCTAGCTCTATGCTATTTTATGGACAGATTTTCTGTTAAAGTTTTGATTCTCTGTAATGTCAAATACTGTGGATGTACTTTTATTCGTGGACATCAATTTTCGTGGTTTTTATAACTATCACTATTTCGTGGGTACTTAAATTCGTGGTTTTGTGTTTTTTTTATTGAAACACTAAGGAAAAAGCATTTCGTTTGGGGACTTAATTTCGTGGTTTAATCGAACCACAAAATCCATGAAAATTGGAACCCCACGAACAATTGTACTTTCACAGTACATGTAAACTTCAAACATAAGATAAATTTTTAACTGACTCTTTTTATACAGCAGAAATGTTACACATAGAGAGGTTGGGTACATTATAACAATCAAATACAGTTACATGTATATTATATCAGTGTAAACAGTCGATTTTATTTCAGATTTATTCTAGAAATAAAAATATTTATTATATAGAGGACGGTGAAAGATTGAAATTTCTCAGTGAAATAAAAGTGATAATGAGCTGTGAAATTATTTTCCATAATTTTACTTTAGGAAGTGACGTCACAATGGACGTTGTCAACGTTGTTGTTAAGTAAACGTCTCAGCAGATTAACATGGAAAATGATTAACATAAAAAAGTAGTTGATGAAAAAAACTGAAATTAAACCATTAAATATATGAGAACTGGTCTATATTTAAAACAATAACTAAGCCTAGATTCTTATTATCGAAAATATTCAACTCATGATCGAAAAACACTGCAATTCACTCATGCGCTGCACACATTCGTGAATTATTGTGTTGTTTGATCATTCATTGAATATTTTGTGATAATCAGAATCTCAGATTAGTTATAGAATAAATGATGTTTGCCAAAAATTTATTCTTTGAAAGCAATGTAATATCTGGGACAATCAGAATGTTGACAAGGCCAGTTGTGGTATGGATACTTTAAGTATATGCAAATGAGGCAAAGAACAAATGCTTGACAAAGTGAAATTTATATGATTTCTGTAATTTCCATCATTTCAGAGGCGAAATCTTGTGCAGATGGATTATTCCAGGAGGTATTAGGAAGGAAGGACAAAGCAGACTCCACTAGGAACGCTCTCAGTGTTTTACAGAGATTTAAATTTCTCTTCTATCTTCCACTCAATTTACAGAGAAATATACAAAAGGTTTGTACATGTTTATCACATTATTATCCAGTTAAAAAGTAAAGTGATTTTATTTATTTTCAATTACGGTATAGTATGTGTCGTTGAGATGAAAGGTAATATTTTTAAAAAAGGATGTAGATTTCTCATAGATTTAAAGAAAGATTCACTTGAAAAATATTCATGTATTATGTATTACATTTTTCCTATTTTCCTATGTATTACTAGTAGTCTTATTCAAATGACATGACGTACGGAAGAAATAGACTAAAATTTAAAATACTGATGTGTTTTTCCACTACCTCATGCATCCATAAAAAAGATTCATATGTTCTTAAAAAAATATTGTATTGGAGTAATAACAAAATCAGGAACAGAAATCTCTAGAGCCAATTTCTAAGGGGCAAAAAGACAAAAGAGCTGGAGTACCACTGGAAAAAATTGTCAATTGCAATGGTCCTGACTTGGTACCGACATTTCAAAAGAAATGATGGTTTTTCTTCTGTAGTGCGACGGTGTTCTACCAGCAGACTAGGCTCCTTGAGCTAGCCGGCAGTTTAGCGGCGAGCACCCCTTGATCCATCTTTCAAAATTATGTATTGTCTTTTCTCTCCTTTCAGGATTGTGGTCATATAGTCTCTAACATTGTTTCCAGTTTATTACGTATATTTCTCACATTGAGATAGTTAAATTTTCACGTTTTAAAGTTTGAGGTTTATCCGAGAACTTTAAAAGGTGAAAATTTAACTATCGAGATGTGAGAAATTATCGTAATAAACTGGAAATCAATGTTGGAGATTTTTTCTCTAATTCCTACTCAATTTATTTGACGTAAAGCGATCTCCGTAGTCTACAGTCTCAAGTATGCCGCCATTTTGCTATAATCGCTGCTATGTGTATCATTGCGCCTTTCATTGAAAGGGGTGTTGAGTGTAATATTTTTGATAAAAAATGTCATATTATCAATAAACTCAGTTATCTTAGTCATAAAATGTAAAAATCAATTCACTAGACAATGATGCAGGTGTTAATTTCATCAACATCCAGTTGCACTATTTCTAGAAACTGACACGAGACAACCAATCAGCAAACGAGATCAATGTCTAAACATGTTGATTATTAAGTTCATCTAACATCATTTGGGAAGTATTTATTTTGAACAAGAATTAGAGAAATGGAGTTAGTAGTCCACCTGTATTGGATTTTATTCGTATGTTTTTATATTATAGGGAAACAGGACAGATAAAGGGGAGGTTTGGGTACCCATAAACCGATTTAACCCTACCGCTGGCTTTTGCTAGTGCCGGCACCAAGTCCGGCTGTCCCGAGTTCCTATCGTTGTCTATGTTTGTATTTTGTCTTATACATGTTTTTCTTGTGTAGTTCCCTTGCAAATTGTTGCATGTAATTTTAATTTTCAGCCATTGTAGGTGTTTCCTGTTATCCATTTTTAGCTCACCTGGCCAAAGGCCATGTGAGCTTTTGCAATCACTCGGCGTCCGTCGACCATCCGTCGTCTGTCCGTCCATCCGTTAACTTTTATTCAGAAATCTTCTCCTCTGAAACTACTGGGCCAATACTAACCAAACTTGGCCTAAATCATCACCAGGGTATGCACTTTAAAGTTTGTGATTTTTATGTCCGTAGACCAAACAACATGGCCGCTGTTACTAGAAATAAAACATAGGGGTAAATTGCTGTTTTTTGCAAATTACTCAGACACCGTTACAGATATCAAAAATCTGACATGGGGGTAAAATTGATGAGCATGATGAGATCTACACTGTGCAATTTTGAAGAAAATCTGAAAACCCATCTGGGAGTTAGCCCTTTTTCCGTAATATTTTCAAAATTTTTGCATTTTTAATTTTTTATTTCAAAAAGTGTAACAGATAGAGGTCAAGTGTAAATTGCAAAAATGTTCAGCATATCAAGATCTACCCATCCCTGAAATTTTGAAGAAAATCAATAAACCCATGTAGGAGTTATTGCCCTTTTTCACCAAATTTTTAAAATTTTGTATTTTTCGTCTTTTATTTCCAAAACTATAGAAGATGAAGATTAAGTGTAAATTGATGAAATGTTTGCCATGCTGTGGTAACTTCAAAACTGGTGTTGAAAATAGTTTGTTGACCGCCATTTTCAAAATGGCCGCCAAAAAAGGCGGGAAAATTCAACATTGTCCGATTTCAATGAAATTTGGTTTCCAAATAGATGTTGATGTTGCGACTTCAAAACCTGTGTTGAAAATTGTTTGTTGACCACCATTTTTAAAATGGCCGCCACAAATGACGGGAAAATTAAACATTGTCCGATTTCAATGAAATTTGGTTTCCAAGTAGGTATTGATGTTGCAACTTTAAAACTGATGTTAAACATTTTTCGTTGACCATTATTTTCAAAATGGCCACCAAAAAGGCGGGAAAATTCAACATTGTCCGTTTTCAATTAAATTTGGTTTCCAAATAGGTATTGATGTTGCAACTTTAAAACTGATGTTACAAAATTTTCGTTGACCGCCATTTTCAAAATGCTTGCCAGAAAGGCGGGAAATTTAAACATTGTCCTATTTCAATGAAATTTGGTTTCCAAATAGATATTGATGTTGTGACTTCAAAACCGATGTTAAAAATTGTTTGTATTTCAAAACTGGTGTTGAAAGTGGTCCTTAGCAAAAACGTCTTTTGTCAAAAAAGCCCAACAAAGAAATATAGTAAAACCTGATCAGACTTTAAATACTGTACAAGATATTGGTGGTGTTCGAGGTACTAAAGTTTGAGATACTGATGATAAACTGTATAACTTACAATGTTACCACGATTTTGGCAACTGAAAGCCAGGTGAGCGATACAGGCTCCTGGGAGCCTCTAGTTTAACATTTACACCTGTTTTATTACAAGCATCCATTGTGGTAATTTCAGGTAGAAACTTTACAATATGTACTGAAATAACATACATTTTTGTGGACATACAACATGTACAAGAAATTAAATGTATCAACTGAATAACAAATGTGATTAGATCTGTGCTGGAGAGACATAATGTTAAAGTGGCCATAACAAATGTGATTAGATCTGTGCTGGAGAGACATAATGTTAAAGTGGCCATCTGCAGAAACTAAATTTAAAACAACTTTTTTTATCTAATTATTTACTAGAAACACTATCAGTCTGTGCCAAAAACTTTTTCATTCACTAGCCCAAAGGGGCTAGTAAGATCCCATGTTGTACTAGCCCGAACTCAATGTCACTAGCCCTTACAGAAGATTCTTTGTTAAAAAGGTACAATTTCAACTAGCCCACAGACTGCACTATAGCTACTAGCCCAGTATAAACTGATTTATATTTATAGGGTGATTACAACATGGTTATAAATGATTACATCAGAGCTAGATCACTGTTTGCTGACACTCAAGTACAAGTTTTCAAGAAAGGTAATGAAAAAAAGATGACCATGGCAAGAATTTGGGTATTTTCACATTTGTACATTCAAAAGGTGATGAGGTTTGAACATGAAAAGTTTCAGGTTTAGTGAAGTAATTAACATTTTTGTTAGTAGTGTTTAAAAAGAACAATATTCTGCATGTTTTGTATTGTACATGATTATTGGCCTTTTCAACTGGTACAATTTTACATGTTATACAATAGAAAAAAAGAAGGGAAACGGGGAATGTGTCAAAGAGACAACGACCCAAATGGGAGTAATAACAACTCAAAGCCACCATAAGATCTTCAATGAACGGTGAGAAAACCCCACACCCAACGGTAGGTCGGAGTCGGCCCCTGAATAAAGAGTAATCAAGTTCAGCCAAATAAACATCATCCTAGACTCCTATAGACATGAAGTAAACTAACTAGAAAAAAGACAAGACACACAAAGGCTTAATAAATTTCCTGACTTAGGACAGGCGCAAACCTGCTGCGGCGGGGTTAAACTAGTTTTATTGGGCCCAAACCTTCCCCCTGCAGCCAATGTGATAAATAAAAAAACAATCGTAACAACAGTAAAATTCAGTTGGCAACAGGACTGAGTCAATTGTGAAAAAGGGAACTGAGAGAACTAAATATACGGACATAAACATGAAATTACAAGAGACTACTAGCAGTTAACTGACATGCCAGCTCCAGACCCATTACCAACTGACAAAGTAAGTTATGTACCCCCAGTATACAGCTTCCACCAAGATCCCTTCCTGTTAGGAGTTTAGGATAATGATTTCATGCATATACCGGAATACATAACCCGTGTCCATGCAATACAGTATATTTCAGAGCAATAACTTAACCCTGAAATTGACAGTGTATTAAATATCCTTAAATTGAGTTCATGAGTGAATACTATTTTGTTTATGTTATTTTTTATATTAGATGTGACAAAAACTTTAAAGTTTTATTTTCATGAAAAAAAATATCATTTAGAAATAAGTTTTCTACTTTTCATCAGCCAATTATATCACAAGAACTCAAAATAAATACTTCTTAGATCAGTTGATCAGATGAAAGTGTAAATAAAGTAAACAAGACCCTCTTGGTCCCTTTCATGAATAATACAATTTTGAATACCGTATTCGACCTTATTAGCGCCCCCTCACCCTTTTTCAAAGTCAAAATACACAAGCGCCCCCTCAAAACTCCCAAACTGCCAAAATTTACTTACGCTTATTTGCCGATGTTCGAGTTTAAAGAGGGCATATTATCGCCGTAATTTTAAGAAACAGAATGTTTATGTACCTCCAACGACTCCTGAGCAACGATATCTATTTATTTATGCCGAATTTGCGTGATTGATTACTGTTACTTTTTCGTTTCATCACGATTTTAACAACCGGAAGTTGAAAACGCATTATAGAACTTAATAATAATGAGGATAGTGGACATGCAGAAATTCTGGTTTTGCTGATTCAAGTAAGCGCCCCCGTTTTTGAATTTTCTAAGCGCACTGGGCGCTTATTGGGTCGAATACGGTATGAGATTTAATAAAAGTAATCTGCTGTTTTAGAAACTAAAGAATTTGGGTAAAATTATTGTACAGTGAAACCTGTCTAAACTGAAATACACTGGAAAAGAATATTTTGTTTGGTTCAGACAGGTGTTCGGCTAACATTTTTTTAAGAATAAATAGAAATTTATGCAAAAACTTCTCCAATTTTTGTCTCGCCTGCGACAAAAAAGTCGCGGAGGCAAGACTTAGGGATAGCGTTTCCGGGGGCGGCGGCGATGTCAACAATTGCAAACTATTGTGAATTAACAAGCTTATATTAGTTTTAGGTCCATAGTATTTGATGTGCAGTTGCATTATTATGGGTACAACTCAAATCCCTACTTAGATTATGGCCCTGATCTCTTAGTCACGCATGAAAGATCACATTAAGTTTTTAGCTAGCAGTTTGTACAGCCTATACCAGTAGTCCTAGGCACTTGATATTTGACATGCAGTTGTGTCTTGGGGAGTACATACTGATTCCACGCCCGGATTGTGGCCCTGGCCCTAAGTCACGCATGAATGATCAAATTAAGTTTTTAGCAAGCAGTTTGTACAGCCTATACCAGTAGTCCTGGGCACTTGATATTTGATATGCAGTTGTCATGGTTGTGTCTTGGGGAGTACATACCAATTCCATGCCTGGATGGTGGCCCTGGCCCCTTAGTCACGCATGAACGATGACATTTAGTTTTTAGCAAGCAGTTTGTACAGCCTATACCAGTAGTCCTAGGCACTTGATAGTTGATATGCAGTTGCGTCTTGGGGTGTACATACCTATTCCACGCCCGGATGATGGCCCTGGCCCCTAAGTCATGCATGAATGATCACTTTAAGTTTTTAGCAAGCAGTTTGTACAGCCTATACCAGTAGTCCTAGGCACTTGATAGTTGACATGCAGTTGTGTCCTGGGGAGTACAAACCAATTCCATGCCCAGATGGTGGCCCTGACCCCTTAGTCATACATGAGTGATCACATCATTTTTTCCAAGGAAATTGTAAAATATTTAAAGAATTTTACTTTATTTATATTGCTGTTGCAGTAGATCAAAGTGCAAATTAAGGCGATGCAGGGGCGGGGGAGACATATCCTGTGTCCACAGTTTATTGTTTACAGTTCCTCCTTTTCAAACAAAGGTAGAAATTAACCTCTCTGCCTGTCTGTATGTCCACACTTTCCACATAAGCAGAACTCCTCATAAACCTCTTGATGCATTTTGATGAAACTTTACACAAAAGAAAAGCACCATTTGCAGATGTGCATGAAGGAATATAATTATTATTCATACCATAAGGGAGATCATTTGATTTTGATTTACCATTAATTCTTTTTCCAAAGATTATCTAGTCAGTGCAACTGCTGTTAAAACTTCAAGGATTATGATGAAACTTCACAAAGACGAAGGACAAAATATGCAGATCTGCGTGAATAAATAGATTTTTTGTCAAACATCATGAAGGGGAGATAATTTAATGGACTTTCTTTGATTCCTAATGCAATGATTACCTCGTAACCACAACTCTTCTTATACCACAAGTAAGATTTTGATGAAAATTTACACAAAGGAAGGACAAAATACAACCCAGTATATTTGTATTTTGTAAGGAAAATAGAATATTGAAAACATTAAATATTGTCATTCTGTTTTTAGTGTATAAAGAAGTGGAGCACCAGATAAATGATTTTAGAGACATGTTAAAACAGAAGTTAATGGAGCTTCCAAACACATTAGAAAATCAAAAGAAACTCATAAAGTAAGTCTTGAATCAATAACAGTGATTACCTTGCCAGACAATAAAAAGATATTTAAAGATATTCATGATAGATTTTATGACTTGCCAAGCTGAGACAAGTCAGATACAAGTTTTTCTTGACTGAAGATAGAATTTACTTTGCTGCAGGCTATTCATCATACTTGCAAACTGACCATTTTTGGCAGTTGTGACCCTCACCCGCCAGGGATAATCACCGGCCTTGGGTCATCATTTTCACCCACCAATGAGATTGTAACCTGCCAATTACCAGCCACAACACAAGTAATACAATTTTTGAGATCAACAGCAAAAAAGGCTTTAAATTTTCCTTTAACAGTTAAGACTTAGTAAAAATTTAACTGAACAGAGAACACCAAATGGTCCAAAACCAGTTAACAACTGATTTATTTCACCAGAAACATTAAACACCCTGCTGAAAATGCCCAAAACACATCAACAGAAAAGGGCTTGCCCTCCTCAGGTATGGTAATAAGTGGTACAGAACTTGTACAAAGAATTCTTGAAAATTTGAGTTATGGCTTGATGCGATATGACCTGCCGTCACCACATACCTGAATGTTGGGTCATGACCCACCATAGCAGAATTTGAGGTTGGCAGGTATGTAATCATACATTGATTATTAATGTTGAGCCAAGACAAAATTCATGTTTTAATAGAGAACTGTATAATCCTGGGGTTCAAAGTGTAAAATTTCAGGTAAAAAATGAGTTTCAAAGAATTTTCATGATAGACTAAATAGTGTCTTTTAGTATTGTAACAGGTCATTGGAAAATTTGCATCTTTTCCCTGTAAATGGGTTAATATTATAGTTGTAAATCTGGGTATTTATTGGACAAGTGCAAGTAATTACTAGCAGTTTCAGATGAATATTTCAAGTAACATAATTATTTTCTGTTCTAAATAAAATTAAGGAACTATGGGTTATGTAATTTTTCATGCAAAGACATGAAATTTGGTTAACAAACTGTCGATTATCAAAAATTATGTGGCATATACTCAATATAACCGAATCTCAAAAATTTAGTGATGCAAATAATACTCACCATCCCAGATTTATATAATTGAGGCTCCTCCTGAATTGTCCATAGTTACAGCCTTTAGTGTAGATCAACTCTCGCTTGATGTTATGGAAAGTTTTTTTATGCCCCTGCTGTTAGGCGACGGGGCATTAAGTTTTACCCTTGTCCGTACGTCTGTCCGAAATTTTCGTCAAGGATTTCTCAGCTTGTGTCACAGGAATGATTTGATATTTGGTATGAAGCTTTGATATGATGAGTTGTACTGTGCCTCCCCTTTTCAAGTCTGTCACTCATCTACTTCCTATTTGGTGATATCAGTGACATCTACTTCCTATTTGGTGATATCTGTATGGCGGAGGCATACATGGACACATTTTCTTTTATTTGATGTTGAAGCATGTACATGTATTTATTTGACTACAAGTATTTTAAATGATACATATATTAAGGGAATTTTATTTCTTATGGAATCAATTATTTTTTAGCTCACCTGGCCTAAAAGGCCATGTGAGCTGCCATCACTTTGCGTCCGTCCGTCCGTCATCAATTTCAAAAATCTTCTCCTCTGAAACCGCTGGGTCAATTGTAACCAAACTTGGCCTGAATCATCAGCAGGGTATGCAGTTTCAAAATTGTGTTCAATTAGTCTGTAGATCAAACAACATGGCCGCCGTTACTAAAAATAGAACATAAGGGTAAATTGCAGTTTTTGGATTAGTGTCTATCCAAAGGATAGAATTCTATCCTATGTTACGACCCGGGTGACTAACCTCACGCAATCAGAATTTAGTGATCATACCCATGCTTAAAGAATCCTTTTCAGGAACCTCGTACACATCTTTCTGATCTCATAAAAAAAACTCTGACACTCAATAGTCTATTTTCATTGAACATTAATTTGATTGCCCGAACTTTTCAACACTTAAATGGTGCCCAAATTTGTTAATTAATCACCGAATGAATTTCCCATTCATAAAATTTTGTGTGTAGATGTATGAATATGGAAGACCGATTTTGTATGAATGGCGTAAACGTACTTCCCTGAACCATCAATGAAACGATGTGGCTGTTTTGAAATAAATCATAAAAGAACAACCAAGGACGTATAATGACGCATTATAAGTCCTTGGAACAACGCATTGGAAATAAAAAATCAAATTCAGTAGCCGTCGAGAACAACAGTCCATTATTTACAATCTACGGAAGGCGTAATGTTTGTTTACATTTCTAATTATCAATGA
>MJUU01066906.1:34415-52057 GCA_002080025.1 Modiolus philippinarum
TGACTTCGTTATTGAGTTATTTAATCATATGCAAAAATAATGAAACTTAAGAACTAGATGACTTGACAGAGGAAGTGACAAAATTGGAAATATCAACATTAATTAAGCCACCGAGTGTCACACTTGTACTCGGGCTTGTACTTTGGAATACTTACATGTACGATACCAACAAAGAGGAGCAAGACAATGAAATGTAAATAAATAGAGTTTAAATAAATTGCCAGCAACCCATATAAAAACTGAAAAGACAACCGAAACCGGGAAGGAAAATTTCGGATTTTAATTCTTGAAAAAATTAAATGTCAAGATTTCAGCAAAAAAGTAATAATTACAGAACTTCTGGAATACCCAGGAACCTGCCTTAACAGCATTCCATGCTTTGATCTTTGGATTCCTCTTGAGCTAAGCTTTCAGTAGTATATCAACAGATTTTTTGTAGGGCTTACTGTTTCTGAGCTTCAAGGGGTCAAAGGGGCCAAAAATGCAATTTTTCTAAATATGTCAAATCTTTATTTTTCATCGGATTTCGATGGGATTTTTTTCTTTGGATTCCTCTTGATATAAGCTTTCAGTAGTTTGTCAACGGATTTTTTTGTAGCTCTTACTGTTTCGGAGCTACAAGGGGTCAAAGGGGCCAAAATTGCAATTTTTCTAAATGTGTCATATCTTTATTTTTCATCAGATTTCGATGGATTTTTTCTTTGAATTTCTATGGATGTAAAGTTTTAGTTGATAGTACATATTTTGCATAGCTCTTACGGTTTTTTATCAGTAAGTAATCAAAAGGGTTTTTTCCCTATTTTGTTTCTAGCTAATAACTGTGTCTAGCTTCTTTTTGTGTCCATCTAATTATTGTGTCAAGCTCTTTACTGTGTCCACATTCACTTTTAACTACTTTTGTTGAAATTTCAGTGGTCGACATGCTGCGGTCGTATCATGCTGCGCTTGGCGTAGCCCTTTATTGGAAATTCTTGTTAGCAACCACGCTTTTTTGATGAATTTTTGTCAAACTAATATTGCCAATGGTTAGATTTCAAAAATTTTTGGTTCCAATTTTGGTAAATTTCCTGATACTCTCAAAGACCAGTTATTTTTGTCTCGCCCGTGACGAAAGTCGCAGAAAGCGAGACATAGGTGTACAAAGTATGACGATGGCGATGGCGACGGCATTAACTTTTACTAATTACAGTATATATTGAAAACCCTTCGATGTAGGAACATCATATATGATCCAGTGGTAGAACTAATCGAGTGCTACCTAATGGCCATAAGATCATGTGACCTTGACCTCAATTGCACGGTTGAGTGGCCACGTTAAGTTTCTCTGCTTAAGTCCATTCCTCAATAACTAGAAGTGGTAGGTTGATAATATTTGGTATGTAGGTTGGTCTTGAGTAGTACATGTCAGTCTGGCAGGTAACTTTTGTCCTTGACCTCAATTTCATGGGTAAGTGGCCACGTTAAGTTTCTCTGCTTAAGTCCATTCCTCAACAACTAGAAGTGGTAGGTAGATAATAGTTGGTATGTAGGTTGGTCTTGGGTAGTACATGTCAGCCTGGCAGGTAACTTTTGTCCTTGACCTCAATTTCACTGTTGAGTGGCCACATTAAGTTTTTCTGCTTAAGTCCATTTCTCAATAACTAGAAGTGGTAGATTGATAATATTTGGTATGTAGGTTGGTCTTGGGTAGTACATGTCAGTCTGGCAAGTAACTTTTGTCCTTGACCTCAATTTCACGGTTGAGTGGCCACGTTAAGTTTCTCTGCTTAAGTCCATTCCTCAATAACTAGAAGTGGTGTTGGTTGATAATATTTGGTCATTAGGTTGGTCTTGGGTAGTACATGTCAGTCTGGCAGGGAACTTTTGTCCTTGACCTCAATTTCACTGTTGAGTGGCCACGTTAAGTTTCTCTGTTTAAGTCCATTTCTCAATAACTAGATGTGGTAGGTTGATAATATTTGGTATGTAGGTTGGTCTTGGGTAGTACATGTCAGTCTGGCAGGTAACTTTTGTCCTTGACCTCAATTTCATGGTTGAGTGGCCATGTTAAGTTTTCTCTGCTTACGTTCATTTCTCACTAACTGGAAGTAGTAGGTTGATAATATTTGGTATGTAGGTTGGTCTTGGGTAGTACATGTCAGTCTGGCAGGTGAATTTTGTTTTTGACCTCAATTTCATGGTCTAGTGAACATGTAAGTGTCTCATTATCTATTAGATGATATTTTGTATGTAGGTTGGTCTTGAACAGTGCTTGACAGTCTGCCATATGACATGCATTTGACCTCAATTTCATGGTCTAGTGAGCATGTCTGCTTTCTTATGTTGCATAAATGGTAGGTCAATGATATTTTGTATGTTGGTTGGTCTTTGGAAGCTATATGGCTTTTGTCAGTGACAGTAATTTCACAGTCCAGTGTGCACATCAAGTTTTCTGATAAGCTCACTTAGATTTCATATCAGTTTAAAGGACAAGCAGAGACGGGCGAGACATCTTTTAGGGTCTTCACTTGTTTAGAATTTTTAGTAACCACATCTTAATTTAGACCAAATTTTAATGAAAGCAGAGTGAGCAGGCGAGACACCAGGTTCGCGGAACCTTTACAAATTATTATTGCCATTATTGCATGTAAAACATATTTAATTATAATGAAGCCTTTCAATGAAATTTTCTCTATTAAACTTAAAATAATGTACAGTTGAATTGCTGGCCTTCATTTACTTTAGGGGACCCACTACTTTAGGGTGTTTATTTTTTTGCATTTTCATTTGTTACAGTAAGCTTTGGTTAGGGTTAAGGTTATGAGTTAGGTATAAAGTTAGGAATAGGGCCAGAGTTAGTGTCCTGTGGTTAGTGTTTAGATTAGGATATGATGAGCCTATCTAGGACAGGGTCCCCTTAAGTAAACTTAGGCCAAATTGCTTATCAAGGCTAATGCTCAGGATTAAATAATAGAGAAGACAACTCAAGCCCATGTTAAAATGCCCACAATCTATTGCAGCCATGAATTATTTCTTAAATATATATGAAAAAAGGAAAAAGTCCTAGTGTGGCAATACTTGTGCAAGTACTGTATAAAGTTTTTATGGTCTGTGAAGATCACTTGTCACAATATATATGGCTGAAAAATAGTTTTAGGTTGTTCAATGTTATTACATAGTTATCATTGTAAACACTAGTATTGTGACCCTACTTACATTTATTTAAAAATGAAAAGAGAACATGCCTAATTTTGAAGTGTTATGTATATTCTGATGAAAAATATTCACTGCTTGTCACAATTATGTTAAAGAGTCAATTAGTTTCTGGTCTGAAATATTTAAGAGAACTTGACTGTGATGAAAAATATTCACTGTTTGTCACAATTATGTTAAAGAGTCAATTAGTTTCTGGTCTGAAATATTTAAGATAACTTGACTGTAATGCAGTCTAATGATAGTAACAAATAATTACATTGTATTCAGTGTACCGATATTTTTGTTTACATCTGAAATTTGTATTTTTCTCTGTACAATGGTTATAAAAATTCCTATGTGGCCATTTTGTTGAAAAAAATATTCTGTGTTGTCCTGAATCTTTGTTGAAAAGATACTCCACCATTTACTTTATTGCTGTTTTAAATACGAATTGAAATTTATATTTTTGAATTTCAGAAAAAGAAAGCCATCAGAATGGTGATGTGTTCAGTACACCACATAAATCTGCAAGTAAAGGTAACAGTATACTTGTGATGATGTTGAAAAGTTATAAAGGTTTAGTTTTGGCAGTTTATCGGATGATAAATGTTGAAAAGTGATTTAGGTTTGGTATTAGTACCTTATCAGATGTTAAAGATACTGATAAATAGAATTAAACAGATTCTGACTTTGGAACTGTTCAAAAAACTGTTTCATTGGGGCTAGTTTGATATTAAATCTTTATTGATAAATGTACATTATGATTTTGGCTTTACATTTAGATCATATTTGATGTTTGTTCTCTCTCAGTTTTTGACATCTTTGAGTTTATGGTCTTCCAAACGTTTAGATTTTATCTGCACTGAAGAGACATAAGTTGTCGAAATGCGCATTTGCAGAATTTAAATTTACAATAACTTTGGTATTTAGTAATTTTTTATGCCCCTGAGGGCTGATAGCAGAATCAAAATACAAATATAAAATACATTCTACAAAAAGAGATGACAAAATACATTCAGTGATCTTCATATCTGAAGCTACATGGTCAGCTGAACCAAATTTAATCACAATGGCTCTTAGATGGTCCACATCAAAAATGATTTCTGGACAGGTGTCTTCAGGAAACCTATGAAAAGATTTTTCTGATGCCATTTTTCCAAATAGAGGAAAAAAAATGATATGATTGCCCTTAAGTGGACCCTTTCAAAGGTTGTCTAAATCTAAATGGTCATTTACTGGTAAAAAAAATTACTATTAGATGTAAGGGAGAACAAATTCAAGCACCACCTCTAAAAACACTTGAACTTATTACATGTGGATATGGCCAGGTAAAATTAATTATCTGGTTCTCAGATACCGCCGCATGGGCAAAAACCTGGCCGCTGGCTTGTATTTATTGTCCCAAAAGAATAAATACAACGGTAACAAAATCCGCGTTCAAATTTTCCGGCTTATTCACTTGATTTGATCAAAGAGAGACAACTCAAATTTCATTCGAAGCTCTCTTGATTTTTCGTTTTCTTTGAAGAAATCGCTACTTCCGGTTTATATTCCGAATGGTTTTTTCAACAACAAAACGAAAGTTGATTTCGCTGACACTTTTGACAGGTTTTCGTGCGTTAACCCATCTTTTATTTTGAATTTGGCAGATTAAACAACCGTAAAGGAAATTATGAAAAGGGAGTATGGCAAATCTGCCTGAAATACCAGAAAACAGAGATCCTTTAATGCTCGAGAATGTTTTGAAATCCAGTCTGAGAAGTCTCTCGGACTCTAGATCTTGTTCTGAACTCGAAAAAAAATCTTTCATTGCAGTCACTGGAAGGGGGTCCCACTATCATTTTGCTCATTGGAAGAATTTATTTTTGTGACTTCCTTGATAGATTTGCCTCTATATAAGTGGTCAGTGTATCTGACTGTAACCCTTCCACTTGTACTGCTGTCACCAACTTGTGACCAAGTAAATACAAATTGTAATACAAATACACCATGTCTACTGCATCCCATGGGATGTAATCAAGGTTCATCAATTATTCCCCTGTCTATAAGGGAGTCTATTTCAATTTTCTCCAGGAGTTTCTTTAAGGTGACATATCCAGATGAGGTATATTGGATCTGTCTTTTCTTTACCTGTTTCATGTCTTTGATGATTGCAGTTTGCTTTGACTCCAAGATTCATGATGCATACTCCATTTATGGTATGATCAATATACATTTTTCTTTTCTGTGTGGTACTTATGAGATGCAGGAACTATACATATATTGTCCTTGTGTAATGTCTTTGCTATTTGTGTTTTTCATTGTCTTTGGAGTATTATTTTTTTAACTTATGGTTTTGTTCTCTCTTACTTTTATATACTTTATCGTATTTTAATATTTATTCATAAAATCTGAAAAGTTAATGATGGAGTATGGATGAGCATACAAAATAAATACATAAATTAAATACCCTCCCTCCCTCACCATTTTTTTGGAAGTCATTATCTGAGAACCAGATAATTAGTTTTACATGGCCTATACAACATGAAATTTAAATGTTGGACTTTTTAAAAGCAATGATGTAGGCTCTTTAGAACCTCCTGTTGCAATAACAAAAATACTACAATACTCTCAATTTAGACTTATTTAAAATTATCATTTTCATCTCATCTTGATATACATGTACATGTATCTGAAAGCTGAAATGAAGCTCACTGGATGCTAAATCCTTATCAATCAATCAATATTTATTTCCATATATTTCAGGCAAACCAGGAGATACCAATAGTCTAAAATTAGATCACAGCTGTAGGTACCAATATGTCGTATGTAAATAATAGAAAAAAATGAAAGGATATGGAGTGAATGTACATGTGACAAAAATGCACATGTAACATAGAAAACTCCAGTTTATCAAGGACAGGGCTTCTATTACAGTCTACATCTTAATGTCGCCCGAGGGTCTTCCACCAGAGGTGAACAATATTCACTCCCTCAAGTGAGATTAAGAAGGTCCTTAGCGTGCACTTAAGCGGTTTTCTTGACAAAAATGTTGAGCAACATCGATCGCAGCTAGAATATGTCATTGAAGCAACACATGTTTGGAGAGGTCATTCTTTCCTTTATACCAGGCACAGTGGTTGATTTGCAACATAGAAGCTGATTAAGGCTTTGTTATTGTGATTATAACAGAACTTTATTATAGGAATAAAAATGACTTTGGAGAAGTTTATGGATGTGTAAATGCGGCCGACTCACAAACTAAGTAAAGTCCAAAGGACTTTATGTAAAGTTTATGAATGAAAGGCCATGTTTACCCATCCATTTCGTATAATTCCAATTATGTCCACTTAAAACAATGTTGTCACTGAGTTTGATGTCATCTTATGCATCAGTATTTTACAGCGGAGAGTATTAATCGACAAGAATCATTTATTGAGAAATAACTTTTTGACGTTGACAAATGAAATTGGACATTGCAAAAACATTTGAAATAAATAAATTATAGTTAATTAACAGTGAAAGGATATGGAGTAAATGCACATGAGACAAAGTCTCTACAAATACATGATTAAACCAAGGAATGGAACAACATGTCTTCTGTCACAACATGATATTTAAAGATTAAGTCATTAATATTTTTGTTTGAAAATTCATACTGTATAGCAAGTAATTTTTGCGGATGCCAAATTTCAAGATTCGTTCCCCGAAGAGGTGTATTAAATTTGAGCGGTCATCAATTTTCGTGAATGGAAAATTGTGTATGCTAAACTCAATTTCGGCAGTTCTTATTTTCGCGCTTCCAGAAACCTAGGGAATATAGCGAAAATTAGAACCTCACGAAAAATACCCACTATACAGTATTTTCTTCAAAAATGCAGCTTCAGAGTAAAATTTGTTGAAGTTGAACTGTTGTCTATCTTGTATTGAAGTGAGAATACACATGGTTTATCTCTAATTAGATATCAAAGAACATGTATTAATTCATATTATAATAGCAAATAATTAAATATATACATGTAACGGTACATGTAACCGACAAGAACTTGAACACCAATCAGCGTTAGCAACACCTATGGTATTTTTATTATTTGTTTATGAAGCAAACTTCAGCACATTTCACCACATTAGATTAGTTAAAACTACTGGTTATAATAATGTATACATGTATATTAAAATGTATTTCAGCTCATAAATTTAAAACTCCTCAAAGAATAATGTACATAGAAGAATTGTGTGAAATATTGACATATAATTTACCAGACTTGTGGAAACTTGGACAGGCTTACTTTTCTGGATCAATCATTGTTAAGGAGGTAATAAGGACATTAATACAGAAATATCTAAGATAAATGTGATTTAAGGATGAATTCTCATGAGGTTTCAGTCTCGTTGAAATCTCGTTTTTGAATAATTCTTCAAACTTGCCTTATGAATGGAAAATTGTTAGTGATTCATCCTCCCAAATGATGTCAATAAATTATATACCTTCGACAAATAGTTTCCGAGAAATAAAAAATTATAATTTTTGACCAAAATTGACCGTTGATCTTAGACAGAATTTAGCCTGTCTGTCTATCTGTCTGTCCAAATGTCTGTCTGTCCGCAACTTTAACCTGGCTCATAACTTTTAATCCAGATGTGATAGGACCTTCATAATTGGTATGTGTATTGATCATGTGAAGCTGAACATCATTATGCAAATTTCACTAAGGTCAGGTCAAAGGTCAAGGTCACAGAGGTCAAAAGGTCAAAATCTAGATTTTGCTATAGCTCTTTAATTACAATTGCAAGAGGCTTGATATTCTATATGTGAATAGATCTAATTAAGCTTAATACAAATCCACCAAAAAAATTTGGGTCGGGTCAAAGGTCAAGGTCATCGAGTGCAAAATTGTAAACTTTAACAAAAACTTTAATATTGCCTATATCTTTTCAACCAAATGCGATAGGACCTTCATATTTAGCCTGTATATTGGTCTTATGAAACTGAACAGCATTATGCAGATTTCACTAAGGTCAGGTCAAAGGTCAAGGTCACAGAGGTCAAAAGGTCAAAATCTAGATTTTGCTATAGCTCATTAATTACAATTGCTGGAGGCTTGATATTCTGTATGTGAATAAATCTAATGAAGCTTAATACAAATCTACCAAAAAAAATTTGGGTCAGGTCAAAGGTCAAGGTCACCGAGTGCAGAATTGAAAACTTTAACAAAACCTTTAACATTGCCTTTATCTTTTCAACCAGACGTGATAGGACCTTCATATTTGGCCTGTATGCTGGTCTTATGAAGCTGAACAGCATTATGCAAATTCCACCAAGGTCAGGTCAAAGGTCAAGGTCACAGAGGTCAAAAGGTCAAAATCTAGATTTTGATATAGCTCGTTAATTACATTTGCTAGAGGCTTGATATTCTATATGTGAATAGATATTTTGCTATAGCTCGTTAATTACAATTGCTAGAGGCTTGATATTCTATATGTGAATAGATCTAATTAAGCTTAATACAAACCCACCAAAAAAATTTGGGTCAGGTCAAAGGTCAAGGTCATCGAGTGCAAAATTGAAAACTTTAAAAAAACTTTAACATTGCCTATATCTTTTCAACCAAATGTGATAGGACCTTCATATTTGGCCTATTTATTGGTCTTATGAAACTGAACAGCATTATGCAGATTTCATTAAGGTCAGGTCAAAGGTCAAGGTCACAGAGGTCAAAAGGTCAAAATCTAGATTTTGCTATAGCTCATTAATTACAATTGCTAGAGGCTTGATATTCTGTATGTGAATAAATCTAATTAAGCTTAATACAAATCCACCAAAAAAATTTGGGTCAGGTCAAAGGTCAAGGTCACTGAGTGCAGAATTGAAAACTTTTACAAAAACTTTAACATTGCCTTTATCTTTTCAACCACACCTGATGGGACCTTCATATTTGGCCTGTATATTGGTCATATGAAGCTGAACAGCATTATGCAAATTTCTCCAAGGTCAGGTCAAAGGTCAAGGTCACAGAGGTCAAAAGGTCAAAATCTAGATTTTGATATTGCTCGTTAATTACAATTGCTAGAGGCTTGATATTCTATATGTGAATAGATCTAATTAAGCATAATACAAATTCACCAAAAAAAAATTTGGCCAGGTCAAAGATCAAGGTCACTGAGTGAAAATTTGAAAACTTAAACATTGCCGATATTTTTCCAACCAAATGTGATAGGACCTTCATATTTGGCATGTATATTGATCATATAAAGCTGAATATCATTATGCAAATTTCATTAACGTCAGGTCAAAGGTGAAGGTCACAGAGATCAAAATTAAGATTTTGCTTTTAGCTTGTTAATTACAATTGCTAGGGGCTTGATATTCTATATGCGGATAGATCTAATGGAGCTTAGTACAAATGTCTACTTAACCTTAATTTCTAGTGATTGCAATTTTAGTATTTATTTTGTATGGTAGACATGGTTGCTGCCGGGGGCATAGTGTTTTACAAACACATCTTGTTAAAAACATTACATCGTGTACAAGAATAAGATAAGCTGTTATTTGCTCATTATTTTACAACCACTCACTGATATAGATTCAGTAAAAGAAATATTATTTTATGATTGCTGAAAGAAGACCAAAATTACTGAAAATTCGGTTGATGTTTACTGATTGAGGCCAAAGGGGTTGGCATCTATGTATATTATCACGGACATATGCTTTTTATTAGTGATATTTCTTAAAATTCATGAGATCCAGCAATCCAGAAACTTTGAGAGAAAACTTGATGCTAGAAATTAATATTTTAGCCAAAAATGACTCCAAAATACTCAAAATTTAAGAAATTTGCACAAAATCATCAAAATATGGGTTCTCAAATGTCTATAGCACAATAAAATGCACTTGGACATATGGGTTTCCATTCAGAAATAATTTTTTTTCAGGGTCTTCACATTATAAATATATACTAGGTTCAGGGAAAACTTGATGCAGAAAAATTTTGACCCCTCAGGAGAATACATCCTAAATATGTACTTGTACATTTTGTAAATAACATTGTTTTATGCATTTTAAATAAATGTCTTCTGCTCTTGGAAAAATAACTGATTTCTTAGATAAAGGGTGACCTCACAATACCAGAGCTAAATATAGTTGATAATGTGCATTTTAATGCAAAATATTGTGCAATGATAACCTAATATATTGTAAGGCCAAATAAAAAAATACATTAGCTTCTTGGGGCCCCTGCCTCGTCTCTTTTCAGGAAACAAATTTTACCTTTTTATTTAAGTTTCAATTGAAAAAAAAAGGAAAATCACCTGCCTCATTACTTTTTTGACATTTCAGCAATGTAAAAAGATGCCTCATCAGGATTTTGAACCGATAAAAATAAAAATCTCCTCCCTCCCTGCCTCATCATTTTTTCTGAAAAATGGCCTGAGAATCTAATCATTATTTTTGTATGGCCTAAGAAATCTATATTTATGTAATAGTAACTTGTGTAGAGGGCTGCACCTGGATTTACAGACTGCATAAGGTCCTTGATACGGACCGTGTACCTTGTTACCGCCCGAGCCGAAGGCAAGGGCTGTTACAAGGTACACGGTCCATATCAAGGACCTTAGGCAGTTTGTAAATCTGATGCAGCCCGATACACAAGTTACTATTACTTTTATTTCATTGAACAATTTACGAAAATAATTCAATAAAAGTGAAATTGAAAAACATTAGACATGAAATGTGAGGTTACTAATTTCTGATTTTCTGAAACTGATTAATATTTAAAACAATGTGAGATTAATTTTTTTTTTTTTCTTATCTTTCTCGGGTGACAGGTTGAAAAAAACAGTAAATTGTGATTTTCAAGCTAAATATATATAATTGTTCTGCTGACGTCACCACCAGGTTGTATTTCCTCAGCGGGCTGTATCGGATCTCAATACAGCCCGCACAAGAGATACAGCCCGCTCAGAATATTTTTGGGGCTGTATGTTGAAATACAGCATACCATGTGATGGTAATTGAACCAATTGAATTATTTGTAAAAAAAAGGGATATGAAATAAAATGGAATAGCATAATTTATCAACTTTGATGAATATTCAAGTTTTAAATAGTGCAACAGATTAAAATCTCTGCAAAAAAGTTTTGCCACCCATTTAATCCTATTGTGTTGTTAATGTGGGCTAATGTTATTATTGTGAATTAGTTATACTATTATTACAACATGCTATATTTTTATGCCCCGCCACAATGTTGAAGGGGCATATAGATTTACCATTGTCTGTCCGTCCGTACGTACGTCCCGATGTTAAGTTTTGCGTTTAGGTCCATATTTTGGTAACCTCTTGTAACATTTTAATATTATTACATCAGTATATGCACCTTGGTAAGTACTACCAGATTCACCAACAATTAGGGATCCATGACCTACATTTTATGCTTGAGTGACTTTTGTTAAATTTTGCATTTAAGTCCATTCTCAACAACTACACATCATACGACAATGATGTTTCATCAAATTAATCACCTTGATGAGTACTACCCATATCACCAAGAATTAAGTGGCTTTGACCTATATTTTACACTTGAGTGACTTTTGTTAAATTTTGTGTTTAAGTCCATTACTCAACAACTAAACATGACATCACTATGGTGTTGTATCAAATAAATCACCTTGATGGGTGCTATCCAAATCAAGGACAATTTAATGTCTTTGACTTACATTTTATGCTTGACTGACTTTTGGTAAATTTTGTGTTTTAAGTCCATTTCTATACAACTACACAATATAACATTATCATGTTTCATGAAATGACTCATCTTAGTGAAAACTACTAAAGTCTGAAACCATTCCTTGGTTTTTACCTACATTTTACACTTGATTGACTTTGTTAAATTATTGCATTAAGCAAATTTATTAGCAACTTGGTGGTTAATCAAATAAATCACCATAGTGGGTACTGCATAATTCATGGCTAATTTTATAACATGACCAATATTTTATGCTTCAGCGACTTTAGTTGGATAATTTTTGTTTACGTCCATTTCTAAACAAATATTTAATGAATAATCATCTGTAACAGTTCTTCTTGATGTTTCCATCCAAATTCAGTGACAGGGAACTTATTTCCATTGAGGATTGGCCAAGGTTATCTATTTATATAAATTTGTCGGCGGCGCATCCATGTTTTATAAACACATTTTCTAGTTCTTCTTTTTAATAATTTTGAGAGTAAGGTATTAAAAAGATTTGATATTTTCGAAAAATTTTTGCTTGTCAGAGAAAGATTAAGTGAAGTACCAAAACTTGAAAAAAGAGAATTTCTCTATAATTTAGCTAAAACCAAAATGTACATTTTGTATTGAAATGCAGAAATCATATGTAATTTTTACATTTCAGCAAACTGGAGAAAAGGCATTCAAGATAGATTTGTCCAAGCACAGTCAGTTTAAAGTATGCTGTTTATTATTAGTATTTTTTAAAGTACACAAAATGAAAGTTTACGCAGTGTGTGTTGTATCACAAATCCCAAATTTGTATTTATAGTCTAGTTTCAAGCAGTTTATGCCCTTAATAGACTCCTTTTGAAATTTATTGGACCAAAACTGCCTAATATTATTATTTTTCAATGATATGTGATTGCATTTATTCAGTTAAGAAATTGTCCTGTGGTGACCCAGTTTTATTAGATTACTTGATTAACTGATTATATAGGATGAAATCAAGTCTCTTCCAAATTGGTGCATGTATGTAAGAAACAGTAAACTATATGTAAACAATAAGGGTCATGTGAAGCATTTTAAATCTGTATAAACATGCTTTATGCAGTCTGTGCCAAAAACTTTTTGCATTACTAGTCTTTCTGGCTAGTTGTGATAACATGTTTACTAATCTGAATCCCATTTTTCTATTCCGAAAATAAAATTAAAACTGTAATGAAGTTCACATTTTTTTTTTATTTTCNCCATTTCATCATTGAATTTATTACAACAAAAAATTCTAACCAGTCAACTCTGACTACTGTTTTAAAAGATTTACCAGTCCAAATTAAAGTTACTAGTGTCGGTCATCAGACTAGTGCATAACAGAGCAGACTGCTTTAGTGAACCAGAAAATAAACATGCACATACATTTGTATTAAACAGGAAATAATGATGCTTCTGTGAACCACTTAAGTGCTGTTATAGTACATGTACTATTGTTCGTGGGGTTGTAATTTTCCTGGATTTCTTGATTAAGTTAAAGCATGAAATTAAGTTTCCAACAAAGTGCATTTTTCCTTAGAAATTTAATGCATAGAATTAAAAACCAACGATCTAAAGTACCTACAAAATAATGATATTTATTAAAACCATAAAAATTGATGTCCATGAATTAAAGTACTACCATGGCATAAGTGAACAGAAGGGTCTATTTCAGAATGTATATTTTCAGGAAATGATAACAGAAATTATCAGTTTATTTTGTAACCTGGTCAGAGCAGCATTCTTACCACAGACACTTCCAGAAAAAATGTCAGCAGAAGACATAACCAAATATGGTCATTGGAAAGAATGTCAACATGACATTCCAGGAGCTTGGCTGCCATCTTGTGTTAGACATATTAGGTATGCATAAACCACTTATTCTTATTTTGATAGCATGGGATAGAAATATCATGTAACATGGTAACAAAGAAGGGTTTAAATGATGTGGATCAATAGACGTGGGAACATATTTACTTTGTTTTTCATTTTACAAAATCATGTCAGAAATAACCAAGCTTGGGTATTCAGTGGAAAAATGCATGATTTGATAATAAAAACTCTGCATTTGTCATGAAAGGATCTAAAGCTCATAGAAAATTTACCCCAAAAATATGTGCATTAGGTATTTCACAAATCAAATGATGGCCAGTAAAACAGATTAAGGTCAAAGTCACAGAGGTCAAAAGGTCAAAATCTTAGATTTTGCTATAACCAACTTTCCTGTATCTCTATTTTGTATTATTTTAGGAACTGCGTAGGAAATCTGAACTTATTAGAACTACCAGGAGAATCACCTTCTCTCATTAATGACCTGGCATTTGACATGAGAACTAACTGTATGTTTACATTACTTAGACAAGCCATCTCTGGTAAGTATTACATGTAAAATGAACTTAAAAATTTAAATCTTATCCTGAATATGTAGCTAACTTTATGATATAAGATTTTGAAGTTAACACCATAAGGTGTAGATGAAGTGATATGGAATAAATTTACATGATACAAAATCCCAATTAAATTAGTACGGGAGTTTAAAATTGCGCATCATTCTTGCGCATGTGACTTAAAATGGAATTCACTATGGGAACGTTGCCGAAACCATTTTCAATGTCTTATAATAGTTAAATTTGACGAAATATGCCACTTTTATTAAGTAACCATGCAAAATTTTGAACCTTTCAGCTAACTCGTGTTCCATTAAGGGGAGATAATTTGTATAGAAATAATAGGGAAAATGAGTTTTTTGCAATTTATTCAAAAATAAGTTCGGTGACCCCCAATTTTTTTTCATGGAAATTGAAGGACTGTGTATAAGCTATTAATTTACCAAATTTTAAAAAATTCTATCTGATGTAACTAAAATAATTTAAAATTTTGTTAAAATTCGCTAATTTTCCCTATTATTTCAACCAAAATAGCAGATTTTTACATTTCATATTTCATTCTTATATGGCCGGTGACCGCTTATTTTTATTTTATTTTTTATATGCTCTAATAGCAAAGGGTAAATCATGAAAAAATCAGAAAATTCTATCTGACAGAATTTAAGACCCCTGTACCACCTTAATACATGTAAATGAAAACCATGAAGAGAAAATTTTAATTGTTGTTATTCATCTTGAAGTCATTGTGGGCAGTCTGCAATGATCAAAGTGTATACATCTTAACCATGTAATAGTAGTTTCAATATAGCTCCTGGTACCAGCTTAAGCAGAATTCATAGTTAGATGTTGAACACTGCTCGCTCCATGTTTATATCGGAAATGAATCCATGATTGTCTATTATAAAACATGCAATTTCTAAAATACTGTCATCTATAGCCTGACAAAAACTACCAGAGTACAGCTTAGGATATCCACCACAAGACTCGCCAAGTAAAATTCAGTGAATTCTGTAGATGAAGTGTAACTTTTCCAATTTATTTTAGGTAAAATTAATAAAATAAAATCTTTCTATATTGACATTATTTTTTCAGAGTATTGTCTTACTAAGCTTTTAGTTGACAAGTAAAAATAAATGAACTTACATACTGTAAACGTAGTAATTTTCTCTGTGCACTAACTTTACCTATTCAGAGTTGATAAAAGACTGCAAAAATTAGTACTTATGAATATCTTAGAAACGATCAGAAGGTTCTAGTATTTTCAGGTATTCCCAAAAATTTCTAAAATTGATACCCACTAATATGTGCCAGTTCAACAAACCACAAAAATTAATACATTTGCTGTAAGTAAACTTACATTTTAGGTTTGAAAACAAATCAAGCTTATGAAATTGTATCAAAATTACAAATTATATTATAGATATACAACAACTTCATACAAAAGAAACCTGGACAGTGGAAACAGATGATGAATCAGGGGGAACAACTCAGCTGGTAAGTATAGATTTCTTAATTTTATACCTGTTTCATTTCCTGAATAAATGAATTGAAACTGTCATCAACTTGAATTCAAATTTTGCTCCTGTAATTTTCATTTAAGAAATCAAATTACACATACGCATGAATTTCATGTAAAAATGAATATGGAAATCTTTGAAGAATTTTCTTTTAATTTTCATGTAAAGTATTCATTTAGTAAATTTAATTGGAAATTCACATGAATTTTTCTGTTGGCATAAAAATATAAGGCAAGTCAGATCAATTTAATATTAACATCATTGTATCAAAATTACTTTGTAATCGCTTATCTCTAAAGATAGTGTAGGTTCAATTTTGTGTTCAAAGGGGCGAGTTGTTGAAGTTATGCCTCTGGAAAAATTTGCAACAAATGCAAAATTAATGTTTTTTACATTTTAAAGGAAAGGAAGAACTCTCTGCCTTGGATCTGCTAAATACTTGTAAAGAAAATCAACCAATTTAAAAAAAATGAATTTACAGCTTAGACATTTTCTGAATGTATACCTATTTAATTTACAGCCAGCTTTATTTGAGAACATTGTTAATGAGTTTTGTATATTATTTATTGTTACAGCCAGCGTTATTTGAGAATATTGTAAATGAGACAATACAACATTTACATGAAGTAGTGGTACAGAATAAAACAGGAGAACCTGAGGTAAGAATATGGGAACTGCAGGGGGTCTAAGCACAATCTATTAAAAGGTTTTTTAGCTCACCTGGCCTAAAAGGCCATGTGAGCTTTTGCCATCACTTGGCGTCCGTTGTCCGTCAGTCCGTCCGTACATCGTCCGTCCTTCGTCCGTCGTTAATTCACTTTTCAAAAATCTTCTCCTCTGAAACCGCTGGGCCAAATGGAATCAAACTTGAACTAAGTCATCATTAGGGTGTCTAGTTTCAAATTTGTTATTTTCTATGTGGCAGGTCAAACAACATGGCCGCTGCTGCTAAAAATAGAACATAGGGATAAAACAGCTATTTTTAGCTAATAGCTAATACCAAACGCATCAAAATTGAAAAGTTTAAAATGATCAGCAGATGAAGATCAATCAACCCAAAAATTTTCGGTAAAATCTGATGACTCAATTATGAGTAATTGCCCCTGAAATGCTGAATTTTACCGATTTTTATATTTTTTTGCAATTTTCTGCAAAACGATACAAAACACGTCATTATTGAATGATCTAAAATAATAAGCAGGGTATTATAAACATACACTGAAAATTTCATAAGAATCAGACTGACCGATTTTGAGTTATTGTCCCTGAGATGTTGATTTTTATCGATTTTTGTAATTTTTGGCATTTATCTTGAAAACTATTGAAGATAGATAACATCTTTGAATTGCAAATATGATCAGTTACACAAGATCTATGTATACTGGAAATTTTGAAAGAAAGTGAATGTTGATTTTTATCGATTTTTGTAAATTTTGGCATTTATCTTGAAAACTATTGAAGATAGATAACATCTTTGAATTGCAAATATGATCAGTTACACAAGATCTATGTATACTGGAAATTTTGAAAGAAAGTGATGACCCTAGTTGGAGTTACTGCCCTTGAAATATCAATATTTTATGATTTTTGTGGTTTTTGGCTTTTATCTCGAAAACTATTGAAGATAGATAAGGACTGTAAATTGCAAATATGATCAGTTAAACNTTTTTTCAATTTTTCCCATTATCGTCTTTTATTTCCATAACTATAGAAGATATAGATTAAGTGTAAATTGATGAAATGTTTGCCATCTCATGATTTACCTACCCTCCAATTTTGATGGAAATGATCCTGATGCCCATTTAGAAGTAATTACCCTTTGTAATCACTAAAATTTTTCATTTTTTTT